>VURO01045310.1:0-11060 GCA_015108175.1 Pelvicachromis taeniatus | reverse complement strand
AGACCTGTAACTACTTCTGTAAGAGGCTCCTCTGTCCTCCACTCGTTACCTGTATTAATGGCACCTGTTTGAACTTGTTATCAGTATAAAAGACACCTGTCCACAACCTCAAACAGTCCCCAAACTCCACTATGGCCAAGATCAAAGACCTGCAGAGAGTTGGGACCAAAGTAACAAAGGCGACCACCAGTAACGCACCACGACACCAGGGACTCCTGCAGTTTCAGACGTGTCCCCCTACTTAAGCCAGGACACGTCCAGGCCCGTCTGAAGTTTGCTACAGAGCATTTAGATGATCCTGAAGAAGATTGGGCGAATGTCATATGGTCAGATGAAACGAAAATAGAACTTTTTGGTAAAAACTCTACTTGGCATGTTTGGAGGAGAAAGAATTCAGAGTTGCATCCAAAGAACACCATACCTACTGTGAAGCATGGGGGTGGAAACCTCATGCTTTGGGGCGGTTTTTCTGCAAAGGGACCAGGACGACTGATCCATGTAAAGGAAAGAATGAGTGGAGCCATGTGTAGCATGAGATTTTGAGTAAAAACCTCCTTCCATCAGCAGGGCATTGAAGATGAAACATGGCTGGGTTTTTGAGAATGACAATGATCCCAAACACACCGCCCGGGCGGGTAACGAAGGAGTGGCTTCGTACACACACATATACACACATACACACCCCAGGTGCAGGCTACGCAAAGAGACCCATGCAGTCATTTTCATTACATAATTATGTCTGTTTTTTAATATTATTGTCCCATTGATTCTTGGCCTTGTCCACTGCACAGAGATTTCTTCAAATTAATTTTTCTGTACGGCAGATGAGAAATTGACTTAGGAATTTCACAGTGATCCCACAATTAGTATTTTGTCCTGTAATTCTTCCTTCTCTGCCTCTCCAAGATGCTCTTTTTATACCCAGTAATGTTACTCACCTGTTGCCAATTAATCTAATTAGATGCTAAATGTTCAAAGTGTTCCTCCAGCTGTTTCATTTTAGCACCACTTACTTACTTCCAGCCTTTGAGACGTGTTGCAGCCATCAAATTCAAAATGAGATAATATTTTTCATTAAATATTCAAATATGTCCATTTAGACATGTGATGTTTTCTGTCTTCTGTTGTGAATAAAATATGGCTTTGTGAGATTAGCAAATTATTGTTTTATGTTTTTATTTATCCATCTGGATGGATGGATTTATATACATTTTACACAGTAATCCCAACTGTTTGAAATCGGGATTGTGCAATTAAAATGTAGATCAAAATAATTATCATATTAATTAATGAAAAATGAGGCCTTTGCTATTTCATTCTGCATTATGATATTGTACTTTAATCGTCTTTGGGCACTAACAGTTACTAATATTAGCATTTGACTTCACATAAATAAGCTTTTACAAGAAGAGCATTCATGGGGGGTTTTTTGCCATTCCATCAGGTCTGACACATCTGAGTTTTCTTGTATAACAATAAAAAACAAATGAATAAATTGCCACTTTCAAATTAAATTTACTTTGTAATGTCTGCATCAAATCGAACACTGAGACAAGATGTTATCAAGAGCTGGATGAACAGCTTGAGGAGTTTTGCTAAAAGTGGATGGAGGTAATTGAACACATAACATTTGCAGCTAGTGGTGTATGCGATGTTAAAAAATATGAGCACATATGCTTGTGTTATTGTTTTTCTGTTTGACTAGTCTGTATGTAAAAGTGAAGTTCATGGCGTAGTTATATCAGCAGATCGAGGCGTATTCATTGTGGTTTGTTGAAGATAATGCTGCCCGCCTCAGCAAATGAAGTTGTCAAAAGCAGAAGTACTTTTTTATAAGCCTGAGTGGTGGATAGATATCTCTGACAGCCTCTCTTTTTAGTTCTCTCATTTTCATATATTCTACATTCCACTGATGCCTCACACTTTTTATTCTTTATGTGTGCCTGACAGGAAAGCACCTGCATGTGTGATGTAGACAGAACCACATGTTGGTTGAATTCTAATACAGATGTGATCAGGAAGGATTTAAAAGACAAATATGTTGCTATCATATAGGCCCTTTACTGCTCTTTTAATGTAGGTAGTTTTCACACATTTGGAAAGAGTTTAATTGCTGAGTTTCGGGTATTCTGTGACCAAATCAGGGTGAAATGCCAGCAGTTTATTCAGCATGACTACTTATAACTCTTAACGCTAAACTGGCTCTGTCTTCACCTGCGATTCTGCTACACTCCTGATGGAGTTTGTCTATTACAGACTGATTGAAAATTCACCCCAGTCTTTATTGCTCTGTGTTGGAAATTGACATGCTGAGTCGAGTTGATGAGCACAGGGAACTGGGCTTTGCCTTTTTAATATGAGGGCTTTGCACTTCTGCTTCTACATAATGTGGTGTGCTATATTTTGTTAAGTTTATTGTATTAGAATTGTAGCAATTAAGGATAATTAAAATTACAACTTTCCTTTTTTATATATTACAGCTAGTAGCCCTAAGAGTAATACAGAGAGTTAATAAACCTAGAACATGTGGTTTGGGCGTGACAGGTGTGTGGTTATTAGAAGCCTGCAGACATTTAACTCGTTAACTCTGAGATACGACAGTTCAATCACAATTGAAGAAATCCGATTTTATAGATGTACACATGTATGCTTTCACCATCATACCATATCGAGACAGGAGGGTTTGTGTTACTTTGATATAGACGTGTGCGTAGACGTTTTAGACACACATGTACGCCAACATGCAAGTAGGATCACACTCATGTGCTTTGAGGCTTTGAGAATTAGAATCGTTGTTGCAGTGGGATAAGAACTCTATTAACACTGATTGATTTTTTTTTTTTAAGACCTGTGCTTGCATAACTACCCATTATGAAACCAGATAGTTATCGACCACATAAAGATGAATTATGCAACGGATCTTTACTAACTAATTATTTAAATCTTCACAATAACCCATCTTTTTTATGCACTTAGATATATACACAAGAAACTAGTTTAAGATGATTTGAACTTTGTGACATGGTGCATAATCCTGCTGGAAGCAGCCATCAAAAGATGTAGTAATAAAGGGATGGACATAGTCAGCAACAGTACTGTTGTAGGTAGTATAATGTATTTATAGGTAGGTTGTGGTATTTAAAAGATGCTCAGTTACGTTCAGTTTACACTAAAGGGCCCAAGTGTGCCAAGAAAACTTGCCGCCATGCCTTGTGCCACCACCAGCACCCTGAGCCATTAGTGCAAGGCAGGCGGATCTATGTTTTATGTTGTTCACATCAAATTCTGACCCTGCAATCCAAATGTCGCAGCAGAAACAGAGTCATCAGATCAGGCAAGGTTTTTATGATTTTCTGTTTTCCAGTTTTGGTGAGCTCATGCAAACTGTAAGCTGCCACACCTGCTAGCTTTTAGCTGGCACCTGGTGTGGTCTTCTGCTGCTGTTGCCAATCTGCTTCAAGGTTTAACATGCGTTCAGAGATGCTCTTCTGTATACCTCGCCTTCCTAGGTTGTTGCTTTTCTATCACCATGAAGCAGTATATCCTGACAAATATTATAAGATATTGTGTCTTGGTAAAAATAGCCTTTCACCACTCCGGTTAAGGTAGTTAAAACAATGTAAAAACACTGTTGTCATAACGTATATCTTCCTTTAGTAGCCCGGGCACTTATTAAACAAATTATCCGGCCAACCCGGAGTTTAAAAGAGACCGAGGATTATTGGAGACCGGCTCTTATTCCCTTCTCAGATGGAATTGTCACGGAAGTGAGAGGGAAAGAGGACACAGGCGCGGTTTTTAGGCTGAGGTGAAAAGACAGTGTGTTTACTTACAGTGCTCCATAACTTATTCGAACAGTTCACAAATAATGCAGTTCCCAATTGTGCTCCTCCTTTGCTCCCGAGTGTCTCCTTGTCTGTGGTAGCCCAGTGCACGAGTGGTGCTCCCCGAAACTTCTCTCCGCCCGACTCTCCAGGAGAGGAAGTAAAAGACCAGAAAATCACAGTTAGCAGGTTCGCTAGCCAACAGTTCCAGTTCAGTGTAATAATCCCACTTTGATGGTCGCTGCATCCAGCTTAAATGCTGCTGGTCGTAGATGACGGCTGATTGGAAACAGCTGGCCGAGTGATGAGAGGCGGGAGGACCGACGACAGCGCGGAGGGACTTCCGGGTCAAAGGTCACCCGGCTACTATTGGAGACCGGCGTCTATTTGTCGTGACATGTTTTCAAACCAGCATTTATTAGAAACCAGCGTTTAAAATAGACAGGCTACTAATGGAAGATATACGGTATTTAAAAGCATCGAACAGCATTTACAGCATATAACCGTGGTTATATTTAGTCCACTATCTATTCCTCCCATCTTCTGAGCAAAGAGTCATTTTTGAGGTTCACTTGACCAAAGAATGTCATGTGATTTCTTGTCAAATGTTTTTGTCATGTGTCCTTCAATGCTTGTGAGTCAGAGCGCTGTGCATGTCATACCGCTTTGGTTTTGGTTGTTTATGTATACGGCATGTAATGATGTCATCCAAAGCAATTCCTCTGCCTCTTCATCATCTCTTCCACTCTGATTGGGAGATGCGATGGATGAGAGGAGTAATCAGAGCCACATCTCCTCAAGTGATGAAAAGGACGTGAAAAAGAGAGAAGAGTGTTTATCGTGTTGTGATTCACGAGAGGGTGAAAGCTACAAGAAAATAAAAGAACACATACAACATTTAGTTGTAATTAAGTGGTCATATGGAAGCAGTCAGCCTCAGTTTGAAGAAAAAAAAGACAGAAACAGAAAGGTGGAAAATATTAGCCATCTATCCAAAATGAAAGTGTTTCTTTTGTCCTTAGATGTTGTCCCTTTAATTATGTGGAAAAGTTAGAACTGTAAATGTGAGATGATTTGAAAAGAGCATAAAAGAGAAGAGCATTATGTGAGAGCATGTTCATGAAAAGAAAAACAGGCAGACAGGATGCAGAGAGAGAGACGCACAAGCTGCCTGACAGACACACACACACACACACACACACACACACACACACACAGGCAAAGGTCACACAGCCATTCCTGCCAATCGGTGCTCAGACAAACTGGTGGTAAAATGCTCTATTTCCCATCCAAATTAAAGTGTCAGTTAATATTAATGTGGAAGTGAAGACTGTCAGGCACACCACACACAGACACACAAACATGCAAACAGCATTTACCCTCATGCACACAGACACAAATACAGAATTTAGAATCTCGGCTGGTCAATTACTCTCCGCCGATAGTGTCATGCACACAGGTCACAAAGGAACGTGTGTGTGTGTGTGTGTGTGTTTGTGTAAAGCTCTGATCAGACCCAGTGTCACAGCTCGTTCCGTCTGTCACATGAAGGTTATTTCTGAATGGAGATGCAATTGTGGCGTTGTGTATAATAAGGAGGCGGCAAAATGGCCTTTGGTTGCATACACCTGTATATTTGCTGCTATTTTTGCGTATTTTGTGTGTGTTTATCTGAAGATGAAAAATGTGTTCCTTGATCATATTTTTTGTCTGATTTAGTTTGATTTGTGCTTGTCTTTAAACTGGTGCGTGCGTGCGCGCGTGCGCACATGTACATGGCAGCGGATTGCATACATTTCCTGTGTTTGTCTTCCTGTATCTTGTTGGTGTAAATGGGAATGCTGAGGAGGGAGGGAATAATCCTTATGTATCTCTTTCTTCAACCAACTGGAACATCACTCTCGCCTCTTGCAAGGGGAGCACACACACAAACAAACGCACAAACACACTGCCCAACCAACCATGAAATCGTAATGTCAGACCTGTTAATGCCTCTAGATAGCAGCCACTGCATCCCTGCGTGGTTTTGCCCAGTACACATAAACACACACATACACAAATGAATAAACAGAGAGCTATCTGTTACTCTCCAGCAGGAATCTTCAGAAGTGGCTGGTTGTTAATTCCTACACTCTGGGATTGCAGGTTTCCTCAGAAAACAGTTCAATTTGTCTGAATGAAATACATATAAAAGTTTATTTTGACAATGCTCATATTTCCCCAAAACTCCTGACCAGTTTTATTTGCACTTGTAATCATCTTAATTGCATGCATCGACGGGCTATTTCTGCATTCTATAAGTTTAGAGTTATTGTGACTGTTTTCTGGGAGGCAGTTCTTGGTTATGTAAGCCTCGTGAGATAAAAAAAAAAAAAGTCTCATACCTTTGTGGATTTTTGACATTTATCCATATTTATAAGCAGCTATATATATTCCAAATAGAAAGTGTTCTTCCTTAACCAAACCATAAACTTTCAAGCCTAAAATTGGCAAAAGTAGCTCAGGTTTATTTTCATTCATTTTACATTTATTTGATGCATAATAAATGCAGAATAATAAGCTGTCAGCATTAATACAAGTTGGAAGTCGAGGTGATTATTCTTCAAGCTTAATTGAAATATATATATATATTTTTAAATCATTTAAATAGAAAGGAATCAAATTTTAAAACACAGATTAACTTATGGTTCTAATTCAGGGATTTCATGTCATTTCCAATCCAGTACTATTTTTCATTGATACTTTCCTTTAAAGCTTAAAAAAACCTCTACTAGTCTTAAATGATTTGCAAGGAAAGTTTAGTTGAAAGCAACTATCATGTAATTTACCGTATATCTTCCAATTGTAGCCCGGACGTTTATTATTTATCTCTCGTTTAAAAGAGACCGGCGGTTGTTGGAGACCGGCTCTTATTCCCTTCTCAGACAGAATTGTCACAGAAGTGAGAGGGAAAGAGGACCCAGGCGCGGTTTTTAGACTGAGGTGAAAAGAAACGTATTCCAACAGTTCACAAATAATGCAGTTCCCAATTGTGCTCCTCCTTTGCTCCCGAGTGTCTCCTCGTCTGTGGTAGCCCAGTGCACGAGTGGTGCTCCCCGAAACTTCTCTCCCCTCGACTCTCCTCAAGAGGAAGTAAAAGTTAGCAGGTTCGCTAGCCGACAGTTCCAGTTCAGTGTAATAATCCCACTTTGATGGTCGCTGCATCCAGCTTAAATGCCGCTGGTCGTAGATGACGACTGATTGGAAACAGCTGGCCGAGTGATGAGATGTGGGAGGACCTACGATAGCGCTGAGGTTTTTTTTGTTTTTTTTGAGCAACGTTCCAGTCACACTCCATGTGACTGGAACACATGGAGTGTGGTAGCGGTAATGCACCATTTAGTTGACAATAACCGCCAATAAAATTTAAAAAGAAGAAGACAAAGACAGCGCGGAGGGGCTTCCGGGTCAAAGGTCGCCCGGCTACTATTGGAGACCGGCGCCTATTTGCGTGACATGTTTTCAAACCAGCGTTTATAAGAAACCGGCGTTTAAAAGAGAGCGTCGGTCATTGGAAGATATACAGTATTTGCGTGCTCTATCAGATCCCTATCATTAATCCACATACGTTTCTAAAATATAACTGATCTCACTTCAGCTCAGCTTTTCCTCTTGCAACATAGTCTTTACTCGATCCTATGCATGAAAACATCCAATCACACTGTGACCTGTTGTTATTAAAACTGAGTGGTTCTAATCGAGAATGTACTCATTCTGTGCGCTGGAATATTTCAAGATCTGAACACCATGTACACGATGCTCTGTTTGCTTGTGCGCGTGAGAAGGACACCAACTCAGCGATCTATTTATTAGTCGTGACTAATGAGTATCTTGCATCCAATCTGTTGTTGATGTGTTTGCATTTATGCACCTAACTATCAGAGTATAAACATGAACTTTTGCTTCTGTATTCTGCCGCGTTTGTTTGGGTGTACTTTCCCATCAATCTATGTATATCTTCTGTCAGCTGTGTGTGTGTGACAGGGCCAGGCTCAGTGCCACAGAGATTCACCCTGTCAGTTTCCGTGTCTCTTCGTCTTTCCCGGCGGCGTCACTCTTCTCCCTCGCTGCACAGATCAAAGAGCTGACACATGCCCCAGTGTCCTTTCTCTTTTCCATCTCTAACTCTCACTTCTTGCCTCTGTCTTTCTTGCAATCTTAACCCACTGTCGTTTTCACTCACCCCCATTTTTCTGTCCTTATATCCAGCTTTCTGCCCGACTATATCAGTGGGGATTTTGATTCCATTACGGCAGAGGTCAAAGCTTTCTATGCAGACAAGGTAAGTGGAACAAAACTTGCACACACACTTATACCTACAGGTGTTCTTACAGAAGCAGTATGATTGTAGGGAGGCTCAATAACAGATGATGTAGAATCTGGATATAGGAACAAAAAACGTTAAAGCAATTTAATCCAAGAAACAAAAGGTAGCATAGTTTAACATCTGGAGCAGCTGTAGAGTTAAGGTATTCTGTATATGGTAAATGTTAAATGCAATCTTATTTATAAAGGCATTTTTCTTCTTACTGACCACTCAAACCACCACAGCCAGCCATTAACACACAGAGAGGCATTCAGCACTTTATTCTATATTTTAAGCATCTAATCCATCACCTCTGAAAACAGGCTTTCAGAAGTGAAGATGGAAAGAGATTCATCAGGAATACGAATAAAAACATGACAAACTATCATTTTTCAAGAGTAATACAAAATTACATAGACTGTGAAGATCGTCAGCTTTACTACATCAGAATCAGAATTACTTTATTTATCCCTGAGGGGCAATTAGCAATTAATACATGATATTAATCGATTCAGAGAATCTTGAGGTCTTTATGCAGGAGACGAGGTCACTGAATGGCTGTGCTTTTGGGCCTTTCAGCTGGCATTAGACGTGACAGGCGTGATTCTGTAGTGAAAATCTCTGATTGGGTTCAGGAACAGCTTCAAAACCAATTTTCACTGAACACAGCTAATGCCTGCATCACATAGACTGAGGAAAAGTGGAAAACCCTCCTGTCACCTGGCAAGTCAAAATTTAGAATTCTGCTTGTGGCCCCTGGGCTATAGAGAGGATCAACCTCCTGGCTTGCTCAGTGCACAGGTAGAAGTCTAGCCTCTGTGATGATATGGGTGTGCATGACACATGTGACGTATAATTGAAGGAAAATTGAATCATTCCTATGAACACTGGCTTTACCTTTGGGTTGAATCTCACACTATATTAGGAGTCATGCATCACATCCCGCACAAATGTTTTGAAAATTAAGCAGTGCAGCATCCCTTAATAGATTGGTAACTTGTCAGAGGTGTTCCCCACCTCTTGCCCAGTCTCAGTAGCAATAGTCTCCAGTCCCTTCACGACCCTGAATTTTATAACACGGCACACACAAGCTTGGAGAATGATCGCAGCAATGTCCTGTCTCATGGGAAAAATGTATATTCCCTGACTGCTTGGTAAATGACTCCTGGAGGTTTTTGACTGTTGCTAGGTGAAATCAGTCGCAAATTGGGTGCTTGTATTTGTTTGGGTCGCTAGCACAATGACATGGCCAGCCATAGTTTGCATGGAAAATGCCAACTTGTCTCCAAGTACTTGCTGATAACTATTGAGCAATAGTGAAACTTGAAAAAGTGCAACAAAGACGTGAAATGGAGCCTGTTTCGCTTCGAAACATGTTGGTTTCAGCAGTAAGACCAACAGTCTCCACTACCAGTTGGCACTCTTCACAGTTTCACAACCACTTAGCGAATAGTTGGCAAATGTTTGCCGATAAATCTGCATCTTTCCAACGGGCTACAAGTGACTGTGGCAATGTGCTACAGACCAAAGCAGTCACAGGGAGGTTTTAATTCCAGCACTGCATACCCCCTTTGTTATTAATTCCACGTAGTGGCAGCAAACAACTTCCTGTAGCCACTCACCATCCAGTCAGGGAATATACATTTTTCCCTAGCAACCAGTGGTTACCACAGAGTCACTGGCCGGCCTTTAAGCCTGGATGTGTGAGGCTTATCGAGTGATTTCACTGCAACTACCAGCAACCACTCACAACCATTCAGGGGGATTCTCAAGTAACCAGTGATTGCCAGGCAGCCAATCACTCCTAACTGAGGCCTTAACAGTTAAGAGGATGGATGAGCATCATAGCTAAAAATCAACACTATATTTGGTCTTTATTAATCAGTGGAAATGAAAATAGCTATGTTATTAATACTAATGATAAAAAATAGTAACTACTAGAAACTGGATAAATGCACAAAAATCAAATTGAAAAGGGTTAGCTACACATACAGATTAGACATTGCATGAGGATATTGGAAATAGCCACCAACAAAATGTGCAGATTTAACACACCACGGTCCAGGTAAGCGCTTCTCCGGAGTCCCCCTTTGACATTCGTCGTTGTAGCCTTTACTCCCCGTGTACCTCACTGTGCAAGAAATTTGTACATGTAGGCATATTTAGATTCAACTATCCAAGGTCATGAAAATAAAATGCAAATGATTTCATGAAGGGGACTTTCCATTGTTTATAGCAAGCAAAATGTCAACCTACAAGCGCTGTTCAATAAATAATTAATACAGGGCAAGTCAGACATGCATACACACACACACACACCCACACCTTAGAGGAAACAAAATACAGTGCCTGTGCGATCTTTGTGCTGTGTCACTTTGATCAGATGCTACTGATGCACACTGTTTACAGTTTGAAATGCAGATTCAGTATCATCACACGTACACACAACACGCACATGATTAGGCACCCATCACAGATTATTTGATGTCTTCAGTTGTGTCGCTCTGCTTTTTCCTTTCTCACGATTTCCCCGGCTCTCTCTGTAGCTATCTGTAATATTAGACCCTCTTCACAAATATCACACAGGTTGTCTGAAAAAACAGAGAAATGCCTTTTTTTTTGGGGGGGGGGAGTCTGTTATGGTAATGCCTTTGAAGCTGAAATATGGGAAAATGCGAGTGGTTCCTTCAGAGATTTCTTGCAAACGGTGAATAATTCTGCATAAATGGGAAGGAGAAAACAGAAAAGCATCAGCAAGGGAGGGAGGGAGGGAGAGAAGGGGGGGGGGGGGGAGGGCTGGTGGAAGAGGAGAGGGAGGATGGATGGGATCAAACAGAGCACAGCGAACAAGTTTGTGATATGACGGTGTGTGTGTGTGTGTGTTTGTGTGT
>VURO01045307.1:0-11246 GCA_015108175.1 Pelvicachromis taeniatus | reverse complement strand
ATGCATTTACTTTAAGTCTTTGACCCCAAAACTGGGGGGGAAAGTTGGTGCGTCTTATACGACAAATACACATTTTGCCTGCATTAAAACTGCTCCTAACTTTGTGTGGTGCTTGCTCGCAGTCCTCTCTTTATGCTGTGTGTGCTGCAGGCTGGATTTGTGGCATGTACTGCGGGCTGTGCCTCCTCATGTCTCCCCGGGCATTCTCACTTCATGCTGGTCAGTGTGGGCACAATTTCGCCGCTTCTGTGCATATCTCCCGGGCACTGTATCAATCTATGCTGCCCTGAAATGTCCGCACGTCTGCCCCTCCTGCTCCGTACGTTCCGCCTCCTCCGGCCAATGTTTACTGTGTGCTGTCCGTGCTCTGCTCCACCCCGCTTCTACTTGATTGGATACCCGTGATTGATGGGCAGAAGAATTGATCTCCGCCCTCGAATCACGGGTGCCGTTTCTCAATTCTAATTACACAAGTCCGGACTCGCATTCTCGGCAAGACCGGACTTGCTGAGAACGCGAGTACGGACCAGCGATTTGTGCAACTGGAACACCAGCGTACTCGATGATGTCACATGTCAGGTGAACGTGACCGGGCTGGTCTCGCAAAATGCATGATGGGTTATTTGGCTCCATCAAGTCCACACAAGTCACCACCGATGCATGCTCGATAAAACGGGCGGAGCGAGACCACATCTGGGAACTTTTCGCATTCTCGGCTTGATGCGTACTTTGAATTGGGACAGTAAAGAAAAGAAAAAAATTGGGACAGTAAAGAAAAAAAACATTGGGACAGTACTTGGTCTCCAACTGATGACGTCTAACGAGTCCGCGAGAACGCAAGTGCACACAAGTACGCATATTGGGAAATAGTCGGGGAGAAGACACACCGCCCTCCCTACATCATACTGTTGCTTCTGGATAGATCACAGGTGCCACATGCACTTATGGACACATGTTTGAACATGGTGTTCATTAAGGCCAAACTGTGGTTTGCACAGAAGTCCAATAACAAAGCACCGAATTGTGACCCTATTGTGGTGGTGGAGGGGTTTATGTGTTGTTTTTTTGTTGTTGTTGTTTTTTCTCTTCTTGGACAATAAGACAGGAAAAAAAAAAACCTTTGTAACCGCAAAGATAAATAAAAGTCATCATATAAGTACAGTGATTTTACTGTTCCTTGTGATGTGAGGAATGGAAGAGCTGCACGTATATAGATCATTTGCTGTTTATAAATAAAGAGTTTCAAGGAGGTAATGAAACCACAATAAGAATTTTTATCACCAGTATGGCCCATTAATTAACTGTGGGAGAAAAATCTGTTTGGAGAACTACAGCCTGTTGAGCAGAAATATTAATTTTGACATTCTTCATTGGAGCTTGTCACAAAGTCTCCAGCAGCTGGGAAGCATAATTGTATGGGGAAAGGGAAAGGCCATAAAAACAGGCACACAGGAAGACTTAATGATTTGGAAAGGTCACAACATTTTAACTCAGACACATAAGAGGTGATGGGAGGAGAAGTGGGAGGAAAGGGTGGGCGGCAGCACTGCCATACATTGGTACATTGGTGGCAAGACACATGATTAAAAATGAAGTAATGTCATCTGCTGGCTTGTATATCATTGCATAAACCTAAATAGGAATGCCAGCTGTGCACAGATATTACACAGCATGTTGCATTTAAATTGAATAGCCCCTTAGACAGAGTAGGAATGCTGACAAAAATGAATATGGACTAAAGCGAAGGGAGGCTTAAAGTGTGTACTGTCATGTGTGCCAGCAGTAATGTAGCAGCTGAACCATTTGGACAGATAAATTGCTTCAGAGGGCTACAGCTGAAAGATCACTGGACCAGGGCATGGGCGTTTTCCCGTGATAGAAAGGATCCAAGGCACACAGCATTACAGCCAGTGGTTTTCACTTTTCTGCTTGTACAGTTTTCCAGTACACCACCCTGTCATCAGCTCCCAGCATCCTGTTCATACAGGAGAGGCATGTTACAGGCAAGCACAGGGATCAGGTTCCCCTGACAACACACTGCTCCACCACTCCCCTGCAGCTGAGCCACAAACCACACCCTGCCACATACCCCTATTGCCCGAGTTAGGCTAGAGAGGCTGGGGAGCCGGCCTAACCTACTCCATAGGGGCACAACCATCTGTACCCCTAGCCTATGGACCACCTTGGATTTAAAAGGTTGGTGAGTCAGATACTGGTGATCTGGACGTTACATCAGGGCGTGTTACAAAATGGTGCTCAATGAGACTGGTACTGCCGGACAGGGGGGACAACACATCTGCAAAACGCTGTTGCAAGCCAGCAACATCTGCTCTCTGGGCCTGTGTGAGATGGTCATCACAATGGGGGGACGGTGCAAATGATGGAATTTGGGACCTCCAGCCTCAAGTCCTCTCTCTCCTTCTGGTGCCTCTTCTCTTGGTTGACTATACCACTTCATAGTGACGCCACTGACCATGAAGAGTCCTTACCACTTGGTGAGTAACTTTGAGCTAGAAGAAGTGTGTAATACGAGTCTAGCCCCTCTGTTGTACAGCTGCTGCTTATATTGCTGGGCCTGGAACAAATTCTCTCCACAATGTTTGTAGATTTGTTCTCAGATCCAAGCTTTAGGTGTGCCAGGTCTGTCCAGAGTCCTCCCCTGCCACCTGATCCAACTCACCACCAGGTGGCGATCAGTTGACAGCTCAGCCCCTCTCTTTACCCGATTGTCCAGAACATATGGCCTTAGGTCTGATGATACCATTACAAAACCGATCATTGACCTGCAGTCTAGAGTGTCCTGGTGCCACGTGCACTTATGGACACATGTTTGAACATGGTGTTCGTTATGGCCGAACTGTGATTTGCACAGAAGTCCAATAACAAAGCACCGCTCGGGCTCAGATCCGGGAGGCCGTTCCTCCCAATCACGCCCCTCCAGGTCTCGCTGTCTTTGCCCACGTGAGCACTGAAGTCTCCCAGTAGGTCAATAGAGTCCCCAGGCGGCGCATCCTTCCAGTACCCCACCCAGGGATCCAAGACGGCTGGGTACTCTGAACCGCCACTTGACCCATAAGCGCAGATAACGGTCAGGACCCATTCCCCCACCTGCAGGTGCAGGGAACAAACCCTCTCATCCACTGGGAGAAACCCCAACATACAGGCAGCAAGCCAGGGGGATACCAAGATACGTGGAGTTGCCCGCCTCTCACCAGGGGCAACTGCAGACTGAAACAGAGTCCAGCCCCTCTCCAGGAGACTGATTCCAGAGCCCAAGCCGTGCGTTGAGGTGAGCCCAACTATATCTAGCCGGTACCTCTCATCCACATGCACTAACTCAGGCTCCTTCCCCACCAGAGAGGTGAGGCCCCTCACCCAGGATCAATTTGCCATTGGAGACCCTACCAGGGAGCAAAAAGCCCCCAGACAACATAGCCGCTGGGATCCCTGGGACACACAAACCCCTCCACCATGATGAGGTAGCAAACCTACACGTGTATTTTTTGAAAACGCATCTTTTTCTATGCGTTTGGGCCTTTCATCCACACGTAAACAGAGTTTTGAATAACCGAAAACTGAGATTTTTAAAAGCTCCTGCCAGGGTGGAGATTTCAAAAAGTCAGTTTTTGTGTTCGCCTGTGGACGAGGAAAACAGAGATTTTATCTGGTGGGAGACAGAAGGACTCTGGCCAAAATAACATCTCTGATGGACAGACTGCTGCATCCTAGATGCACGAAGGAGCGTTTCCGCAGGTCCTTCCTCCCTGCAGCTGTCAGACTGTACAATCACAACTGCTCCCAACAAACATAGATGTTACATCAGCACTGTAAATTACACACTAATCATCTGAACAACTACATACTGTTATAACTTGCACACTATTTTTGCACATTATTTTTTCTCTCAGTTACATTCTTAATTATTTATAAATTTTCCAGTACCCTGCTTTGTAAATACTCTTTCTCTGTAAAAATTGTGTGTTTCTGTTCTGTGTCTTGTTCTGTTAGTGTATGTGTTTCTTTGCTGCTGTTACAACCAAATTTCCCCCTGTGGGACAATTAAAGGATTATTCTATTCTATTCTAATAGTTAAACGTTGTAATTTGTTATTTTACTATAGAGCATTTGCAAAACGGTGTAACTATTGCACTGTGTACTGTGCATTAGATGGTTGTGCAGAAAGACAGGGTGATTTCAGTGTTTTGCATTTGGGTAATCTCAGTCTCTCACCGAATATGCTCCTGTGACTAACCAGCATGTCATGGAGTGGGTGGCAGATATTATCCAGCATTGTCCTTATCTTGAACAACATGTCCTTATCTTGGATAACAACAATATGCAAAACTGCCCATTTCTAGCATAGTGGTAACACTACACACCTGGAGAAATGTAGTTGGAGGAAACAAAGAGAGGGAAGGTAGCCAGAACTGAGGGGATTGTGCTACGCTAGGAAAGCTGCAACCACCAAGTACCTGCAGAGGGTCAGGCAAGCTCTGAGGAGTCAGCTGAACAAGTTATAACAAATAATGTGCTATCAACACCTACGCCCTACCAAAATATGAGTATGAGCTTTATCAGCCTTTTTCAAAGTTTGCTCATTTTTTGATTAATGTAGTTCAACTCGTCCCCAGACTATATTCCTTTTCCAAATGTGAGCCTCAGCTAAATGAAGTTTAGTATCCCTGCTCTGCTGCATGTGATGTTGTATGTGAGGAATGTGATTCAGCTGTACCAAGTCAAAAGGAAAAAATGATACCTAATTGTCTGATATTGCCTAACAGTAGTGGAGGTGTTCTGCAAGTCACAATTCTTTATATTGTAAGGTAGACCCTACAATAACACATACAGAGAAAAATCCAACAATCCTATGACCCCATATGAGCAAGCACTTTGGCAACAGTGGGAAGGAAGAACTCCCTTTAAATAGGAAGAAACCTCCAGCAAAGCCAGGCTCATGTCTATTACTTAGTAGATATGAAGAGAGAATTAGGAAAAGGCGTTTGTCAATATAGCTCACCTGACACAGGATCTGTGTGGCCAATAAAGTTGCCTGTTAGCGTACAGCGTATCAATCGCATGGTCATCATGAGACCCTCCTTGGACAAACCTATTTCAAATAGGAATCAGGACCTTGCATTATTCCAGGATCCCCTTGGGAAACTGGTAGTTGACACTGAAGTCCCTTTCTCTCTGCTCCTGGCTGTGGCTCTTCAACAGTTCTTTTTGTTTAAAATATTTAAATATGGTTTGTGTCAAAGCTGAACAGTTTTTTATCTATAGATTCCAAAATATCCACCGTGTCGCTGGTCTGTGGCGAGACCGGTTCTAGGGAGTGTTCTGGGCGGCTTTTCTTTGTGGATGGAGCACCTGTTCTTTTGGAGGGAGTCTCTGTCTGGTTTGGTTTCCCCATGATGACGCACTCAAAACACTCATCAGCATAAAGCAGCAGACTGTCCAGATAATATGTTATTGTTTTTAAAGCTGTCTGAAATTTAGTGACAGAAATGCTATTCAGTGAGTGGAATGCTGCCATGTTCAGTACTGCCAAGACTCTCACTGGGTCTCACATTAGTACAGTATAGCATCCTATGCAGTTCTGCCTCAGCACAATAAAGGCTGTGTAATTTTGTTGGCGGAAGCACACCAGTTTGAAATAAGCTGCTTTTGTTAAATATTTCCTCTTTAGTGATTAAATACTCTCTGCTTTTCCCAGATGAATGCAATGTAGCAATAAGAAAAACACAGCTCCATTAACAGTCAGAAGAATGTGTTTTTATTACAATACTTTTTCAGTTAACACTTGCTCTCAGAATGTGGTTCATATCGCAACATTATTTACAGAGTTTCACAGTTTACTGCAGCACCAAGTCCAAAGCAATAGATAGTTATAAAAAAAAAGAAAGAGAGAGAGAAACACAACGCCGTGGGTGCCTGCTTAGAGCTGGGTTTCCAGCAGACTGATATGGTTTGCATTCAGAATCTATAACAGCCATTTATTTAGAACAAAGTGATTAGTAATGGGGAAACTGATGTCTTGATCACTGACAAAAGTAAAGCAATAACCAATAAGCCATAGGGGTCTGTTGAGTAAACACCTACACAGGACATGAATACTGGCTATTTTAATTTTGTGCCTCTAAGTAAAAGTACATTTATTTTTATTTTTTTCATATTTTACAGAACGTTTCAATGAATCTGTAAAAGTTGCTATCATGGCAGTCAGTATGGACATGCTGTCAGCACATATTGAGTATATATATATATATTATCTGTCTTCCAGTATGGCTACTTTTAGAGGCTGTGGAAAAAGCCATTTAACCGGTGGGTAACATAAAAATTAAGTGTATCGTTTCAGAAAAATACAGACTACATCCCTAGATATTGGATGACCATTGGGCAGGCTGTGGTTAAGGTGAAGGATTGCATTGTAATGCATTAATTATTAATCCATTTGTGTAATAAATGACTAATATTTTACATATTAACAATAAATTAAATGAACAGAATGTACAGAATTTTTAAAAAGTGTACAGTCAAAAATACATCTACAGTAATTCACATCTGGCAGAATAGTTTTGTTCTAAGACATTTAGTGGAGATCAGTTGCAAAGCAGTTTGGATAGGAAGTTGTCATGGAACGGCTGAATGCAGACTCATATGCAGAGACAGGACTTAAACTCAAAACCAGCTTTATTTGCTGAATGGCAAAAGCATACAAAAACTAAACTGGGAAATCTAAGCACATGGGGAAACACAGGGAGAGACTCACAACCATGAGGGAGATCACGACACAGGGCTGAGGGAGACGCAGACAGAAATACACAGCAGGATAACGAGGGAAGTGAGGACACACGAGGAACACAGCTGACACGGATTAACAAGGGAAGCAAAACAAGACACACGGAACTTAGAAACACGAGACCTTCACAATAAAACAGGAAACTGGGGAACATGACACAGGAGTGGAGGAGAGGCAGACAAGAGGGAGAGGGAACACGAAGGAGTACGGGGAGAGACAGAGGAGACGGGAGAGAGACATGACGGACTGGAAAACATGGAAAAAACATGGAATCAACCAGAAGGAGGGGAAACAAGGCACAAGAACTCATACAAACACAAAGAAAGAGAGGGCAGCGACACAAGGGCAAATTACAAAATGATCAAGGAACTAAACAGGGACCATAAGAAACTCAAAACAGGCTAACCAGGCACTATGGAAATAAACGTAAGACTAGCAAAGAAAACTTATACATAGATCATAATACAAAATGACAAAAAGACAGGAAAACTCAAAATGCTGGCTCAAATGACCCAGGACCATGACAGAAGTGGGGCTACAGCAACTTGAATAGCACGTCAACCAGGCAATAGATTACTGGATGTGTGAATTGTTTCAGTTGAGCTAGCAGAATTAATATTCTGATAGATTTTCAAAAAGCACCTACACATAAAATGTGTAGGTGCTTACAACATTACAGCTTTACTGTTTAGTTTACACATTTGGCTTCACTGAAGAAGCTGGTCCAGTTAATAGTCCCGCCCATTTAATCCTCTTAGCTGAGCTCGCTAGCTAGGACGCTGACGTAGAAGTATTCATTAAAAAATGCCTGGAAATGAACAAAGACACTTTATTTTTTTTTTTAATTTAAAGGATATGTGCTATTGGCTGGTTACAGTTCAGAAAAAAAGGAGGAGACTGCAGCAACATTCAATTCTCATCCTTCCCAAGTAGTAGGCTAAAAGTTATCAATACATTCACATTGGCTGTACAGTCATACTGCATCTGAAGTCTACGTTGGAGGATAACTGCACTTAGACTAAATGACATATATATTTTTTTATTTAGAAAATGTGTAGCATAAATGTCATTACTCAAAATGCTTGTTGTTATTGATAAAGATAAATTCTGACAACTAGATAATTCATCAAAAATAACTTTGAACAAAATAAAGTACAATAATCATTTAAAAAATAAAAAATATATACCCTATCATAAGTTACTATATGTTGGCTAAAATAATAACAGTTTTGTTATCATGTGCTGTAGTTGTTACAATTACATCAATTACCTTCCATCTGCCCAGATTATAGCATTACAATTAACTAGAATTGTTAAGATAGATAGATAGATAGATAGATAGATAGATAGATAGATAGATAGATAGATAGATAGATAGATAGATAGATAGATAGATAGATAGTTTGCACTTGCTGATTTCATAACCTAAATATTTCTACATTGGCAATACTCCCAGATGTAAACATCATAAAAATGAAAACACAAAACCAAAAAACAATGTAAAGTCACACATTCTCATGCTGTCACTCAGTTTGCTTTGCACTTACTGGTCCACAAAAAGAAAACACCTACAGGTAGAGTATAACATCCATTGTGCATGGCTCCCACCTACCACCTCACTCATGATTTCATGGTGCAAATTGGAACGACAATAACCAGGATCACAGTGCACGTAGCAGCTGCAATCAGTGCTCCAATCTTACACGCCTTGGCCCTCCTAAATTCTGCTTCTTTCCTCTTGAGCAATGAGTCATAGCCTGGGGTGTAGATGTCCTCCATCCAGTACTCCAGATTATTGGGATTTAACGACTCCTGGGTCTGATGAAAGACACAAAGACTATAAATAACTATTAGAAGTTTTTCATCTGGCTTTTAAAAAACAAACAAAAAACTCCCCGCATATTTATTCCATGCACATGTAATGGTTGCCCCATTCAGGATTGGTTTGAATGTCAAATTATAGCCAGATTATTATTGTAGGGTTCACCTTACAATATATATATTATCTAATTTCACTTTTATTCACAGATAAATCTCATTGAGACATGAGGTCTAATTTTCAAGAGCAACCTGTTTATATAATATAATAAGTGAGACAATTGTTGTCATTTGGTGTTATATTATTTACATTTAAATAGATACTCTGAACAACATGGCCAAAATACACACTTCTTCATCTTGTTGTGTTTTTAGTCCTATTACCACAGGGTGTTTTAAACGGGTTTGTGTGTCCCAGGGATCCCAGAGGCTATGTTGTCTGGGGGCGTTTTGCCCCCGTGTAGGGACTCCCATGGCAAATTGGTCCTGGGTGAGGGGCCAGACAAAGAGCGATTCTGAAGACCTCTAAGAGACAGCCATCGAGGGAACAGTTCACCCTGCCTGGGATAGGGTTACCAGGGCCTCACCCTTTGTCATAATGACGGAAACTAGCACCACTGTAGGAACAATGGACTGGGAGGTCAGTTCCTTGATCATTAATAACATAGATGGCTTCTTTCAAAGAAGCATAGCTGGCAGAAGAGTAAAAGAAACCATCTATGTCCACTGTGAACGGCCATCTTTGAACAGCGAGCGGTGGTTTACAACACCAACTGTCTGCCATTTATAATCCAGTTTTGAGATCCTTCGCAGACGCCTTAACGCCCACGCACATCCTGGACCTTCTGCATTCAATGGTGCTAGTTTCAGTGAGTATGCAAATGTACTGTTTAACAGGTTAGAGAAGCCTGCAGTCAGCTGAGACTGAAGAAGTCATGTGGATGAGTGACGATGAGTGTTTCTCCCACTGAAAACGTCCAGATGAACAGAATCCACCTTTAGGGATTTACTTACCTGGATGATTGAGCATGCATCAAGTCTGTGGTTGTTCTTATTTTCTTCAATCTGTGATGAATAGTAAGACGTTCTGGCTTTACGGAGGGCTTTCTTATAAAGCAACAAACACGCCATTTCCTTTCCAGCTTATGAGTTACCTGCTTTAGGATACGAGTTATACCAGGGAGTCAAGTACTTCTGATTTGAGACCTCATTTTTCACAGGATCTACAGTATCCAGAGTCATACGTAGTGAAGAGGTAAAATTATTAACAAGATAATCGACCGTGGATTATATTCTTAAACTCCCCACTGCTGTGTAATCAATTATTGTAAATTTAAATGTTATCAGGAAATAATCAGACAAGAGAGGGTTTTCAGGAAACACTTTAAAAAGTTCATTTTCTAATCCATATGTTAAAACAAGATCTAGAGTGTGATTAAAGTGGTGGGTGGGTTCTTTTACATTTTGAGAGAAGCCAATTGGGTCTAATAACAGAGTAAATTCTGTGTTCAGGCCATCACTTTTAGCATCTATGTGGATAATTATTTTATCTGAGCTGAGCACTAAATCGTATAAAAAGTCTGAGAAATCGGACAGAAGCTGTGTAAGGCCCAGGTGGACGATAGCTGATAACAAATGGCTGGCTGTAGCTCAGGTGATAGAGCAGGTCAGCTTCTGATTGGAAGGTTAGTAGTTCGATCCCTGGCTCCTCTGCATGCCAAATATCCTTGGGCAAGATACTAACCCCAAGTTGCTCTCCAATGCATCTATCGGAGTGTGAATGTTAGTTTGAAAACACTAAAAAAAAGTAGAGATGAAAGTGCTTGTGTGATTGGGTGAATGTGGTTGTTGTATAGAGTGCTTTGAGTACTCTGGGAGAGTA
The DNA here is from genome assembly GCA_015108175.1 of Pelvicachromis taeniatus. NCBI lineage: Eukaryota > Metazoa > Chordata > Actinopteri > Cichliformes > Cichlidae > Pelvicachromis > Pelvicachromis taeniatus. The sequence continues at coordinate 747 of VURO01045307.1, read as the reverse complement.
GACAAGCGCTATATAAGAATCAGTCCATTTACAAATAACACTGATTTTTGAGTTTGCAGCTGGAGTGGACAAGGCTAAACATTTGGCTTTCAAATGAACTCAGTCTCCATGGTAATGCTCACTATAGTCAGTTCTTTCTCTAAGCCGCTCATTTTGTTGCCCTTCCTAAACTACCCACAGCAGTGGAAACCGTTCAGTTCCTTACAGATCATGTTTTCCACCTCCATGGGATCCCTCTCGACATAGTCTCCAACCGCAGCCCACATTTCACCTCCAAGGTCTGGAAGGAATTCTGCTCGGCACTTGATACAAAGGCTATCCACATACCAACGACCACACAGAATAGGTCAACCAGGAGCTGGAATTCTAACTGGACCATATAGAGCAGGGGTCACCAACATGGTGCCCGCGGGCACCAGGTAGCCTGCAAGGACCATATGAGTAGCCTGCGAGCCTGTTCTAAAAATAGCTCACTATAACAACTTACCAGTAAGCTGCATGTATTTTTATTTTTTGTTGCTATTTTTTTGAAATCACAATTGCATTGGTGTCAATTTGTTAGAGATAATATATAAAAAAATGTTTATTATTAAATATTAGATCAGCGCTAGCTGGTCTCCACGGAAACAGTTGCCATAATCAGTGACTTTACATAGATGAATATCATTAATTATTAATGATAACATATAATTAAAGTTAAATTGAGGAAATTTGTTATTTCAGAAGTGTGTGTCAAACTGGTAGTCT
>VURO01045306.1:0-11647 GCA_015108175.1 Pelvicachromis taeniatus | reverse complement strand
CATCGGTCTGTTGTGGTGAAGAGGGAGCTGAGTGTAAAAGCCAAGCTCTCAATTTACCGGTCGATCTACATCCCTACCCTCACCTATGGTCACGAGCTGTGGGTAGTGACCGAAAGAACGAGATCGCGGATATAAGCGGCGGAAATGGGCTTCCTCCGAAGGGTGGCCGGACTCTCCCTTAGGGATAGGGTGAGAAGTTCGGCCATCCGGGAGGAGCTCAGAGTAGAGCCGCTACTCCTCCGCATCGAAAGGAGCCAGTTAAGGTGGTTCGGGCATCTGATAAGGATGCCTCCTGCGCGCCTCCTGGGTGAGGTGTTCCGGGCATGTCCCACCGGGAGGAGGCCCCGGGGCAGACCCAGGACACGCTGGAAAGATTATATCTCTCGGCTGGACTGGGAACGCCTTGGTGTTCCCCCGGATGAGCTGGAGGAGGTGGCTGGGGAGAGGGAGGTCTGGGCTTCTCTGCTTGGGCTGCTGCCCCCGCGACCCGGCCCCGGATAAGCGGCAGAAGATGGATGGATGGATGGATAATAATATTCATCATTAAGCATTTAAACATACTGCAATTAAAACAGGGAAAACCTGCATTTTGTAAATTCAGATTTTAGCATTTGTAAATTCAGATTTTAGCATTTGTAAATTCAGATTTTAGATGTTGATGGATGAAGTACATTTATTTTTATGTTTCCTTTAAAGTTTCACTGACCTTTAAAAAAAATGATGATATTGCTTGTGTTATTTGGTCTGGTTACTGGCGGTAAGTTTCTACACAGAGGTGCCTGAATAAATATCCAATCTATGTCACGGTCCTGACACTTTGACCCTGCATTTTGACTTTTTGGACTGTGGAATATAAGATAATGTTCCAGGTCAAATTAAGATGAGCACTGCTTGTAATGTATTGTACTTCACTAGAGCAGAAGGCTGCTTGAGACACATCGCCTCTCTCACACCACCACTTTCTCTGTAATAGTAGTATATTAGTTGCTAGCAGCACTAGGGTGTCTGAAAACATAAACAGTGACAATTTTGGTTTCTTCTTTTCAGTGTCCTTCCTGAGCGAAGATGATTTGCTCTTCTTATCTTGCTGTTTTGCTGGACTTGTTATTGTTCTTCTTTTTGTTGGATATAAAATGACAGCTGCACTCAGGAATCAGGTGGCCCTATATTAAATGCATTCTTTAGTTACTGTTGTAACACTGTCTGCTCAAACACCTGATCCTCTGGAACTATGAATCCTGATGATGTGATAATTCAGTTTCATCTCATCTGTCTTTTACTCTTTCAGCCAGGTCTTTTCAGCTACATGAAGGCATGTCCTATAAACGAGAAAAGAGGGTTTCAGGTAGACATATCATTTTCTTCCCACACCCTCTTTTGAGCCCAGTAGCCATGTGATATTGGCTACTGATGGGGATAAGTATTGTGCACAATTCGGGGAATGAATTTAACTAAAGTGAATAAGAGATGGCCTATAGCCAGAGGCTCTGCAGATGATATATCCTAAGTCACGTATGCTCTTTCAGTCAGAGGCGATAGATGAACACAAGATGAGGGTACACATAATATTTCTCCTGGTAGTGCTGGGCTGCAGTCGGGCTGGTGGACGAATTGTTCCAAAATGTGAACTGAAGGACCAACTGATTCGGGCAACTAGCAACATTCCACAGAAAGCAAAAGATTCGGGACTGGATAGTGACAAGTTTATGACCAAGAGTAAGTGGTAACAATGCACCGAAGTCTGTTTTGAAATGAAATTATATTTAATGGATTTAACGAAACCAAGGATTTATTCAGTGTGATGCATTATATTTTGGGAATTGGATTTTAATATTTGTTTCAAGTCTCATAGAGTCTTCGAAAGCTGATGAAATCAAAACATTAGGAGCAAATTGGGAGTATGACAAGAGTCATGCCTGGCATCTTTTTTCTTGTATATCTTCAATATAAACAATAATTTGGAGTTCACTTTTAATGGCAAGCTAGCCCAACTCACTCTTTTCTACCTTGCTCTCCCATTTTAATGTGAACAACTAAGGTCTGAGGATTCATTTGAAATGACAAAGCAAACTTTCAGCAACATATTAAGCACCATTGTGATATCTAAGAAATATGCCAAACTAAGCACTTAGTCAGAAAATCAATACATCATGCTTTTTTGACTGAGATTGAGAGTAGCCATATAGAAAATACAAATCGACTACAGTGAGAAATATTATCAGAATATAAAAAGTATATTGTGTAAGAAGAGCACCTCTAGAGGTCCAGTACTCCATTCTTCAGAGACATGGTTTGAGAAAGATTCATATTGCAACAAGATAATGATCCCAAACACACATAAAATAAATTCTTCCTCCAGATCAACCAGATTTGTGGTGAAAATATTAGGAATAACTGGTTCAGGTTTGTTTAAGAGCTCAGGAAAACTTTTCACCAATCAGCCTGTTAAAGTACATGTTAATCAGATTGAAATGTTGGTGGTGTTACAAAAACTAAGGAGTCGTGGAATTATTAGCAACTTCTAGGAACCATAAATATCCAGAGGAAATTAAACAGATATATGCCCGGTAGTTTGAAAAACATTTGTCAGTTTTCTTCTCTCGTCTCTTCTCCAGTTGTTTGCTTTGTGGAGAATGTATCAGAATTTAACACCAGTTTGGTCAGTAATGGGCTGAGAGACGATGGCATTTGGCAGAAGAACGATTCTTCTGGGGACTCAGACGACACGCTCTATGGCATTTTCCAGCTCTGGAATCAGCTGGTCTGTAGTAACGGCACAAACCCATCACCAAATATTTGTGAGATAAACTGCATGGGTGAGTATCATTCATTAAATCCTAATAAGGTGCTGTTTCCAAGTAAGTTTGAAGATTTTTAATATCTAAACGTTAATGTTTAAATTTTCACTTGTTATTTCCTTGAAATTTGGCAGCTAGAATGTCACATGAAATTGTAGCTGGCATCAAGCCTAGACAATATTAACTTGTCTTGAGCTGTGCATCTTCATCTGAGCTAGAAAAATGCTTGTTTCTTTTTCTCTTTCTAGACTTGATTGATGATGATATACAAGACGATGTCCGCTGTCTGGTGAAGCTCTTCGTCCATCTGGTGTAGGTCTTTCTTTCTTCCTCTTCTATAATTATTTGTCAGTATGAAGTTGCAGGATACAAAAAAACGGCAAAGATCCATGATGACAACTGAGAGATTTTGTTGTATTTTTGTTGTAATCAGATTAGATACTTCACTTGAATGTTTTGTTTGCAACTACAAAAGTTAATTACACAAGACAACACGAGTATACAGTGAAATTCACTTCAGTGCCTGTTTTCATTATGGCCACAGTGAAAACGGTTTTGGGGCAGCCCATTGGAAGGAGTTAAAGAAAGAGTGAGTCATGACTTCATCTGTTTCAAAAACATGACCTTTAAGTTGAATATTACTAATAATATTCAATATTTAATATTTAAATATTGAATGTTTATTTGTGAGATCAGTGCTTATGCTATACTTAATAAATTACAACATTTGAATATATAAACTAATGCAAATCTCTGTTTTCTTGCAGGATTAAGCTCATCTTGCTTGATAAGTGCAAAGATAAGCAAGCAGCCGAGTACTTTGCTGAATGCCCATAAAAAAAATCTTTTTATGCCATCAGTAATGAATCTTATGTTAACAGGAGAGTTGGAGCAGAGTTGGAGCGCTCATCACAATACCAATGTGTGGTTGATTATTAAACTGGTGGGTTTTAGCATAAGGAGACACAATATAGATGTAGAATGTACTCTTTACTTTATTGGGATTGTTGAACAGTGGAAAAGTAAGTTAGGTTAGTAAGTAGGTTGTATGAATGTGTAATTCTTTTCTGGTTTGCTGGCTCAACTCCACCTGACTGTACACATAAAGAGTCCTTTATTTAAAGTCATAAATATCGGACATTGAAAGCTATCTCTGTGGGAAGTGGATCTAAAATTTAGATGTCATTTCATTGATATCCCTCTACATTAATATTTTCTCAAGTGCTGCCTCTACAACAACCTCCCACTACTTTAGTATTTCAAGAAAAATGTAAAGCTGTTTATTCAATTTTATGTTACTCTGTATGTAGTGTATATGATGTTAATTGACAAGTAAAATTCCCTTTCAGTTTTGTCAAGTTAATCCCAACAGTTCTAGCAGGATGGTGGAGAGCTATCCAACTTGTTCTTACTCCAAGGTGTCAAATATTGTCAGAGGCTGCTGGCCTCACAGAGACGAACAAGGTGTCCTTTAGTGTCACTGCCCTGACAGCAGCAATACTGATGTGGATAAGAAGGAATACCAAACCTCTCAAGAAAACAGTTTGGGTTAGGTCTTGGTTTACTAGGTTCAGGTAATAAAGATTGTGGTTTGAATTAAAATGTGCCCCATAAAAATACTAACTCTGCACTTACAGTTGCTTCAGAAGCACCAGTTAACCTAACCCCATGCATGTCTTTGTGGGAAGAAGCTGAAGTACAGGGATAATATACAAACTCCACACAAAAAGGTCCCACCTTTATTCAAATGCAGGACCTTTTAGTTGGCAGGTGATAGTGATACCCAGACACAACTATGCCGCCCCTTAATTATTTTTGATCCTCAATGATGATGACATCATCAATTTATGTTTTTTTTTCCAAACATAAGACACAATAACAAATGGTAACAGTGATTCTCTGACTCTTTCAGCCTGGCATATTTACAGATGATACAGGTGTCGTGGTTTCATGTATAGTGTTGGAAACATAACTCAGATTTCTACTAAAGATTTTGACCATAACATGTGATCGTGTACATCATACAGTGTATTAAAACCATATTAGAGTAAGAAACCCTTTTTGTTGTTGTTGTCATTCTGGCTTGTTACCACTGGAGGTCAGTCTTTATTGCAGTTTCGTTAGATTCGTCATGCTGCACTTTTACTTTTCTTTCTCTCAGTTCCACTCTGTCCTTGGGGACAAATAACACACATATCACACTGACCCCCGCTATTGAGACAGGTTTTGTCACAGAGGGGAAAGAAAATCCAAAACAAGTTGATGACACAAATAAGTGTATTTACACATCCAGTAAATGTCTTGATGCATGCTCAATCATCCAGGTAAGAAAATCCCAGAAAGTTGATTGTGTTCATCTGGACGTAATGTTTTCAGTGGGAGAAACCTTTCATCACTCATCCAAGTGACTTCTTCAGTCTTAGCTGACTGCAGGTTTCCCCATCCTTATAAACAGTACATCCAGAACACCTTGGATTTTGTTGAGAAGGTGAGAGATGTCATTATGGAGGCAGATGAAACAATGGTCTCATACAATGTTACATCTTTCTTTACTTGTGTTCCAGTCACTGAAGAAGTGGCGGTAGTTCATAAGAGAGTACAGGATGACCCCAACCTCAGCAACAGAACCACTCTCTCAGCACCCACCAAGTGTGTTTGCTCTTGGAACTGTGTCTTGATTCCACTCATTTCACATACAAGGGTCAGCACTACAGGCAGAAACAAGGGGTGTGGCATGGGTTCTCCAGTTTCACCCATTGTGGCCAACCTGTAAATGGAAGAAGCAGAACTGAGGGCATTGTTATCCTAACCTAGAACACCACCAAGCTATTGGTTCGTGTATGTGGATGACACCTGGGTGAAAATCAAATCTCAGGACGTACCACAATTTACGGATCACATTAACTCAGTGTACCAACATGTGTAGTTCACCAGGGAGGATATGAAAAGTGACAGGTTTGCCTTCTTTGACTCTGAGATTTCTATCACAATGGGGGGCATTTAAAAGCTCATGTGTACCGTAAACCTAAGCATACAGATCAGTATGACAGGTTTGTCAGGTTTGACTCTCATCATCGACTGGAGCACAAACTGGGTGTCATCAGGATGCTACAACACAAACCTGTAGTGATCCCGTATGTGTCAGGAGAATCAGAACAGTTGAGGTGCATTTTTTCTAAACACCGCGTCTCTGTGGCTTTTAAACCCCAAAACACGCTGCACCAAAAATTGGTCCACCCCAAGGATCGGGTCCCCCGACAAACAGAGTAATGAAAAAGTCTTGTGCATCTGTATTTTAGAAATATATATATACACTTGACAGAACTTCTTAACCAAACCTGGAGTTTGAGACTAGTGTTATCTTCATATATATTCACATATATCTTCATCTGAAACTCAGTAAGACTACAACATAACATGTAGTGTACGCTGTTAAGTGCCAGGAGGATTGCCAGGATTTATACATCGAGAGAAAAAAATAATTCTGGCTAAGTGGGTGTCACAAAACAAAAGAACTACCTCATCAGGCCACGACTCTGCAGACTATTTACACCTACAGGCCAGTGGACACTCTTTCAATGATGAGGATGTACACATCCTGGACAGGGAAGAACGTTGGTTTGAGGCATTTACGTGACAAGGGAAAGACCATCTCTGAATCAAGGAGGGTGCCAAGGGTGAATCTTTCACTTCTTCTTACAATGCTGTAATTGCAGCCATTCCCCAGCTCTCTGTGAATGGTACTCATGGCCATTGATCAATGGTCACTGATCAATGGTATTTGATAAATGGCCTAAATGATTAGTGGTGAAACCTTTCTCCCACTAAAAACACTACGTCCAGAAGATCAGAATAAACTTTTTTGGATCCAGTAAATAAAGATCGGCATGTGATTCAAATCATTTGTTCCCTTTAGGTCCAGTTTGGCTTTTGAACAGCTAGGTGTTCCTTTTCAGCATCAGTTTACACTGGCATGTCGTGTGTGTGGTGTGTGCTTGCTACTGCCCTCTGCTGCTGGAGAAGAGATTACATGTAGTGTTGAGAAAAAACCTTTACACGAGACTTGACGTGCACTGAGATCAAAACAGGAGCTGAGAGAAGCTAAACATTTCTACTGAGCTGCAGAGATGGATGATTTTTAAATAGGCTGGGTCTGATTTAGGACAAAAATCATCCTATCACCCAGTGAATTTGAGCTCTGGACACAGTTTTGCTTCTAGATCTTCTATTTTTATGGACTCTGCATCTTTGGAAGTGGATAGGCTGGCAGCTCTGGTGATCTTGGTGAGCGTTTCCTCGTACGGTGGAGGCAGGTAGACCATGACAAAGACTCCATCGGATCCATCAGAGCTGGTGCTGGCGTGGCGCTCGGTGTTCTTGGTCAGAGAGGACAGAAACTCAACGCTGCTCTCTGCATCCTCAAGGTCAAGAGTGATTATGTTAGCCAGGCTCAGTTTACTGTGTGAACAACAGCGGTAGATCAGACCAACCAGGACAGCCAGCAGGAGGACGGAGACAATTGGAAGGATAATGTAAACCACCAGCTCCAACCTTTCTGGAATTCCTAATTTGTCCTAGAGATGAGTAAGAAAGAATTCATGATATATTTTTCAGCACTTTCAGAACTTCCTTATACAACTATAATCCCTAACATTCACTAATGAGATCTGCGAAATAATGCAAATTGTTAATGATGTACAAATTTGTACAAATAAAAGAAACCTGGCTGTCTAGTAGTAGAATACTACTACTACTATTACTGCTAAAATAATCCATTCATTCAGTTGCGGGGGGACTGGAGCCTATCCCAGCTACCATAGAGCGAAAGGCAGGATGCACTCTGAGCAGTTAGCCAGTCTGTCACCGGGCTAACACATAGAGACAGACAACCTTTCGCACTAAGATTCACACCCCACATTCACACCCTCCAGCTTTGAGAGAACGGCATGTGAAAAAACATGGGATTTTTACATCCGCTCACAGTGTCCTAAATTCCGCTTGCCTCTGCCTGGTTGACCCAGCACCCTGCAGGCTTCAGCCCCCTGTCTGCTCTCAGTGTTGTGGTGGTGGCCTGAAACGTAGAGCTCAAACTGATATAAGAGGAGTACAACAAGCTAGATTTCACTGATGAAGTGGAATACAGTTTTGGTCACTATTAGATGTAAACCCCTGGATAAACTGAAGCAGTATAGTCCAACATCCAAATTCCCTTTGAGACAGAGGCATGTCAGCAATGTAAAAAAACAAACAAAAAAAAAACAGACATAAACTACAGGCAATATAAAAAATCATATCAAAGCAGAGTGACAAAAACAACTGGCTTTCTTCCAGTACAGTTACTCAAAAGTTTCAAGCTGTTAATGATTCTTGTGGTTTGTTATTTCTGTGCTTACAGACACTTTCACCTTTTCCCACCAACCTTAACTCAGGGTTGTATTAGTAGCTATTTTTCCCCAATCAAATTACACAATTGTCATCTGGTGTGAAATCCAACATCTAAAAGGAAGGTTTAGTTTCAACTTAAAATATTTTGAGTTTCTGTGACATGTTTTCCACTTTTGAGTCAACAAAGCTTAACAATTTTGCAGATTTTTAACTTGCTTTTTGACCGTTAATACTGTAGCATCCAGGATTTTCAGGTTTTCAGAAGCAGATCATAGTCATTACCTAGTTGACACTTTTCCTATTATGTTTCATATTAATTTGCTCAGGTTCTATTTTCATGTTAGAATAGAAAAGCTATAAGACAATGAGTGAAACAGGTAGCCAGGTTATTGACCATCACTTTGTTAGGACAGATAGGATTTTGCAGAATGATGCTAATGATGATGATAATTCCCTAACAATTTTTAGGCACAAGAGTGATGAATAATGATGGCATTTAATAATCTTAGTTACATGTTTCATATAATTAGTGAAAATTAAATCAGATTAAATGACAAAAATGATTTGACTCAAATAAAAACCTTTAGTTTAACTGTAGCATAATAGTATTTATTAAACATAACAGCTGCAACTTTGAGCTCAATGTAAAAATCTGTTGTCTTAACAACCAACATCTGCTGACGACAGTGAAATATTATCGTCAAAGTAGCAGAGGAGCCAGTAATTGATCTTTAAGTATTATGGTGTTATTCCAACAACGTCAGCTCAGTGCATTTATTATGTGCCGAATGTTGCTTTTCCTTCAATAACTATATTTAAAATCCTGAAATGGCTCATATATTAAAACGATATAATTTAATTTAATAATAAGGATAAATCAAAATAAGATAGGAGAGGAATGTTTCTTTCTCTCATTATAATTATTATTGTTTTTATTATTATTATTATTATTAGTAGTAGTAGTAGTATTTGTTATCTGGTGGAACTTTAATATAAAAGATTACATTTGTCAAATTTACACAGCTGAACTTGAACTCTACACACCTCCTGCTCCGGTGTTGAAGGAGATCCTGTCACCCAGTCATATGACTCTCTGCCTGCTGGTCCAAACCTCATCCAGCTGCTATCCAGTAGCCCCCGCATGATGCTCAGGTGCGTGTGATTGCAGTGATGATGATGGATGGTGAAATTTATGTTTACAGAGTAAAGACTGGCCTGAGCTGTTGGTCCGGATGTTTCAGGAGTAAACAAAGCTGAGAGCAGGGCGGAGATGGCCAACGAGGTGGCTGGTGACTGGGGGGGTGGGGGTGTTTGGAGTTGGGTGAAAAGAGTAAAACTGGGGCCAAGCGGTTGGTGGGAGGGGCCACATGCTAAGCAGCTGCTCACATGCTCGCACATGAAGCACAGCAACTGTATTCAGGCCAGTGATGGGCTTTATACTCCAGCTGGCCTGAATCATATTAAGAATACGGTATATATGTGCGTGTGTGTGAAAAGCTTGGTTACATAAAAAGGCGGGGCTCCTCTTTACATCAAACCTCAGACCCATGGACATACTCGAGAAATAAAGCAAGCTGAGAGTGAAGTTATGCACCTGTTACAAACTATTTGTGTATTACTATTTATTGTTGCAAAATTATAAAACATTCATCCATTTATCTATTGTCTTAATCATTTGTCCAAACCGAGGGGTGTATTTAGAAATATTTGCTAATTTATTAAAAGTGTAAAATAGAATTCTCTGATTTTCAAAAGTTTTCTTAGCCTTAAGTCTTCTTTGCACACCTTCATGTGGGCAGCATCGACACATGTGAAAATCCACACAGATGTCTTGTGCCCCCTCGAGATGAAGCCTGACTTTCAACCCAGATTTACAAATCCACAGACTCGTTGCTCACTCTGGTTTTAATCCTCAATAGGCCTTCAGTCGGGTATTTTAAATCAGCCATCAAGCTCTGACTGATGATGGTGCTTATATTGATGAGCATGAGAGTGATGACTTTGAATTTAATACACCTTAACAACCCTTTGTTTGAAAATATCATGCTTAAGTGCTCATATAAACTTTTTTTGGAGTAAAGTATCATTAAATAGCCTGTATTTTCAAAGAGATTTTCCCAATCTGTCGATTCAATTCAATTTTGTTTATATAGCATTCAATCACAGTCAATCACAGTTGCTTCAAGGCAATTTATATTGTAGATCCTGCCCACAATGGATGCTACTGAATTTAATCAATAAAAACTTAGTGACCCACTTAGTCTGTGGGTTTCTTCAGTATTATTAAGTAGTGGAAGGTATGAAGTAGGAAAAAAATCCCATTACATTATTACATGGTTATTACGTTATCATTATTATGCCTTTGTGTTGTCTCATATGCTATGAGTACTATAGCATAAGTATAGAAGTACTGCTAAACAACTGTCTTAAGGGACAACCCCATTTGGATTCAAATACCTGGGACTTACCACCATATGGTTCTTAGAAGTGAAGAAGCCTCTTGGATGAGAGGTGAAACATCTTCAAGAAGTCCAGACGCTTCCTTTCCAATCACCGTAGACTACCATGACCTGGATGACTAAGAACCTCCACAGAGTCAAAGTAAGGAGTGGTGGACAGTAGGGAAAGCAGAACTGTGATTTAAATATACACATTTACAACACCAAGCACTCGGAAGCCTAAACAATGCTATCAACATTGACTGGCCGATCGATCTGAGGAGCAGATGAATTGAAGAGGCAGTGTTTAAATACAGCATGTAGCAGATGAGTTCAATGAAAGTCAGTTCAACAAAAGAAAAGAGTAAAATAGAACTGAAGGGTTGAGAGAGAAAAATGGTTCACACAGGAAACAACACCCAAAGTCATATCCTTTCATTCTCTGTTTTGTGATATTTTTCTGTTTAATCAATCAAGGTTAATCTGAGCTGTCCTGCTTTTTCAATTCAGTTTATTTATTCAGTTAATTTTTACTTATATAGCACCAAATCACAACAATGTGTCATTGTGGCCATGATGCTACATTAAAGTATTAATAGAATTACAAAAGGTGCACAACATTTTAAAGATATGAATAAATTTATTTTTTTTTTCTTGCAAAGTGCAAGTACTTAGTGAAATGTAGTTATTTATGTTTCCAGTTGGGTCCTTGAGTAATAATCTTCCTGTTGGCTTAGGGGAAGAAAGTGTTGCACAGTCTGACACTGGGGCCTAAATACTTTAGTCCCTCATGCCAGCTGGCAGGAGGGTAAAGAGAGGCGTGTGTGGGGTTGTCCTCAGTGCTAGTGGCTTTTCAGATACAGTGTGTGTGTGTGTGTGTGTGGAAAAAGTCTGTGATGGAGGGAAAAGCAACTGCATAATGAAAGAATGAAAGAATGACACAACAAAGGAGGCACAGAACTGAGCAACTAAAACATCAAATGAGTGTGAAAATATTCACTTGTCCGAACAAATGGGTGTCTAATT
>VURO01045302.1:0-10541 GCA_015108175.1 Pelvicachromis taeniatus | reverse complement strand
GTGGTTTTTCGCATTAACACAATATTTTTCTTCTTTTAGAAAAGATGTCCTCCCAAGTCAGACTGAGGCTGCTGCCAAGAGCCAGGTGTCTGTTTGATGAACCTATTAAGGTGAAGGTGGAAGGGTTGAGGTCCAGACAGGTGGTCACCATGAGAGCCAGATTAACTGATGAGAAGGGAGTGCCGTTCAGCTCCTCGGTCACCTACAGGGCTGATGGCAGTGGGGAGGTCGACCTGAACAGACATCCCTCACTTGGTGGGACCTACGTTGGAGTAGAACCCATGGGTCTCCTGTGGTCCATGAGGGCAGATGCCCTGCACAAAAAGTTTATAAAGACAAAGTCCCTGGAGCCCCAGTTGGTGAAGTTTTCTGTGCATGAGGAGGACGGCAGGATACTGGCAGAAGAGACAAATGAGAGGTTTCTGATGGGAGATGGGGTCAGTCGGGTTCCTGTCAAAGAGGGGAACATTAATGGAGTTCTGTTCACTCCTCCAGGTACTGCAGGTGCTTTCTGTCTTTATTTTAATTTAACTACAGCCTGAAGAGAGGCTCTGAACAAATACAATTGACTTTGATGCAGAATTTGGGTTTTGTTATAGATTTTTGATTTGCTGTAAGAGAGAGATTTGCTCTTACTTTGCTGTAAGAGATGATTTTATCTTTGTACAGTGTAGTCCTGACTTTAGTTCTTTTTACTCTTGTTTGTTATAGTTGGGTTCCTTTTATGTCCTTGTCTTATCCCTGTTTTCAGCAGTCTCTCTTTATCCCTTCTGTCTCCGTCAAGTTTGTGTGTCTTGGTCTTTGTCTCTTTGTCTGTTTTCTTATCTCTGTCATGTCTCTCCCTCTGTCCATCGCTCGAGTTCGCTCTCTTTTAGCTCTGTCATGTCTACCCTCGTCAAATCTTGTCTTAGTCTGCTTCTTAGTGTGTTTTTGGTTTTATTTTGATAGTCCCTGTCTCATGTGCTTGGTGTTCAGTTTTGCTTTCACTGTCTCATCATTTAGATTATACCCAGCCGTGTTTCCCAGGCGTTCCTGCTCGTTTTCCTGTGTATTTAAGTCTTCAGTTTTTCATACGTCATCAGTCTTCATGTCAGTTTTTCTGTCACCTAGTTTAAAGTTCAAAGGGTGTCAAGCTTTCATTCAGTTATGGCTGTGACTGCTGATCTCAATAGTCTTTCTATTGTTCAATTATTTAATCACATCATAATAAAGTGGCAGTTGTAGCAGAGATTAGACCTTAAGAACATCTAGAAATTAAAGATGAAATTAGAAATATGACTTTTTATTGACAGGAAACTTTGTCTATGTTTCAGGAGAAGGTCTGTTTCCTGCCGTCTTGGATATGTCTTCCTTAAGATCTGAGACAAGAGCCAGTCTACTGGCTAATAAAGGCTTTGTTGTCCTTTCTATACGTGCAGTCGAAGCCAAATTTGAAAATATGCAAAAGATTCATCTGGACCACTTTAAGGAAGCAATGGATTTCTTAAGGAAGCAACCTAAGGTAAGTCACTTTAATGAGCACCTCTAAGGACTGAAGAGATGTTTCCTACCAGAAAGATTGTTTTGTGGAACCTGAAGTTCAGCTACTAATAGGGATACTAATGCACTTAAAAAGGAAAAAAAATAAAATAAAATAAAATAAATGGGTCACATTTTGAGAAATATGCTCATTTTCTTTTGTTCAGAGAATTGGATAAGTGGATTAGTTTTTCAGTAGATCAGCTTAATTTAAAAGAATAGAATCCAGGTACATGGCAAAAAAAAAAGAACTATGAGCTTATTAAATATGATCATTCAAAGAATATCACATACAAAATATATTATTGTGACTCTTTGACTCTTGTTTTGAAATGAAGTTTGCTATCAAAAGTTTTTCTTCACTAGAAATAATACCTTATCCATTTCATTTGCTGGGATGATGAATGGTCACACTTTCAAAGTGCATAATAACTGTGACAAATGAAGTCAGTCCTGAACTCCAAGTGTTTCTATAAATTTTATCACCTTTAATTTGTTATTTCACAGGTGGGCAGTAAAGGAGTTGGAGTAATAGGAAGATCAAAGGCGGCAGACATTGCACTCTCACTTGCTACTTTTGTGCCAGGTGTCGAGGCTGCAGTATGCATCAATGGCAACAGTGCCAATGTGGGCATTCCTCTCTACCACAAGAAACGGCAGATTCTCTCACCATTACTATACGACTACAGTAAGTTGATTCCCACTGAGTCAGGTGCCAGCATTGGAAAGTTCATTTATGAAGATCCCTTAGCAGAGAAGAACAAGGACAGCCTGATCCCCATTGAACGAGCAAAGGCTCGTTTCCTCTTTGTAGTTGGAGAGGATGACCTCTGCTGGGACAGCAAGGCATACATGAAGCAGCTGGTGGAGAGACTGAAGCATCATGGGAAGGAGAACTTTGAGAGTGTGTCTTACCCTGGAGCTGGACACTTGCTGGAGGCACCTTATAAACCCTTCTGCCCTTCTTCTCCACATGGAGTTATTAGCTATATAGCCTCGTGGGGAGGTGAACCCAAGGCACACGCAGCAGCTGAGGTCCAACTGTGGAAGAAGATCCAGGAGTTCTTCAGAACTCACCTGAGGTGTGATGCTGCACGGACTGAAGCCAAGTTATAAAAAATTGATAACTATAAAGATTGATTAACAGAAAAATATCCATCCATCCATTCGCATCTGCTTATCCTTTTCAGGGTCACGGGGGGCGCTGGAGCCTATCCCAGCTGTCTTGGGGTGGGAGGCAGGGTACACCCTGGACAGGTCGCCAGTCTGTTGCAGGGCTAACACACATAGACGGACAACCATTCGCACTCACAAATAAATAAATAATATAAAATTAATTTACGACAACTTGTTGAAAATTTCTGATTTGTAGAAGATCCATTATTTGTATAAGTGTCTTCCCACATATCTTTCAAGCTTCACTGAATCTCTGTCTGCCTCAGTTTGTTCCTTCACTAAATATCCTCACATCTCTTCCTGTTATCATTGTTAGCTAACAGTTTAAATTTTTCACAGATTTCAGTTTGGACTTCTCTGGAGCATCATTTGTAGTTTTGTCTGCTTTCCTTGTGCACTATTCTTGAAAGCAGGTTCAACAAGTGTCCAACAATAAACTCAGAGTTACTTAACTCAGCACTAATTAACTATTAACTCTGTATCTGAGTAAAAGAAGTCGACTTTGATGTTACACAAATATTGCTTTAAATGAATCAAAAGGGGGTGGGGGGATAAAATTGCCTGCACAACAGTTATTTTTAGTTGTGCTTCTTGCAGCAGGTTTTGTATTTGTTACAAGTGGCTTTAGCTTACTTTTTTACTTTCAGGAGATGGGAACAGAAAAAAGTAAATCAATGGTGACGTATATCCTCGGTTGAGTCAACAGAACGAAGTCCATCAGCTAGGGAACCTGCTTACCATGTGGAGAGAGAATCCAGGTCAGGTCTTTAGATACACTGGACCTGTATAATATTCGTTGTATCCAGATAATAATCAAATACTTACTGCATTTTCTCTCTTTTATATTTTAGTAGTAAGTCAATAAAAACAGTTAAAACAACAACTAAGGCTGCTAAAACCAAAATCTTTAGGTCAACGTGTACTAAAAGCCAGACCATACAAATGTGTTTAGTAACGATTTAAAATGTTCAAGCTTTTGTGCAGATTAGAGATGGACCGACCCGATATACAGTATTGGTCCGATCCTGACCAAAATTACTGGATCGGATATTGGGGAGAAATAAAAAAATTTAACCCGATCCTTTAAATAACACAAGCGCCGCACAAAGCGTGCAACATGCTCGTGATCTTAGCACGTCAGAGTAGTATGTGTCAAATGACGGAGTGGCTGTGGTGTGCGAGACCTGTCAGTGGTCTGGAGATACTTCACACTCAAAGCATTTGGAGCCTTGCTATGTGCTGCCAAACTGGCATTTCATCTCTGAGCAAGCTATCCCAGAGATGTAAAGCAAGTGTATAAGTTCATCTCTGAATGTTTGTAAAGCATTCCAACGTTAAAGGGAACCCCGACTATTATGACAAGTTACTCTAAATATGTTACAAATGATCTCCACTACATAAAAACATACTTGAAAATAACTACAATGTTTTTGTTATTCATTAAATCTTTGTTGTTTAAAACGGTTTTGGTGCCGTGGGAGCAGCCATGTTTTTGCGCACACAATGCATTCTGGGACGATGACGTATATCGGTTCGCTGCAGTATAGGCGCTTACAAGCTATTAATAACGTAGTAGAACAATACAGTAAGAATGTAAACTATATGTCATTGAAATCTCTCCACGCCTCATCTACCTCTACATGATCAGTAGCTGCATCTTGAAATCCTGTATATATGCCACCTGGTTCTGGATAGACTGTCCTTATGTTGTTTACTGCACATGATGGGATGACTCTACGTACTCCTCTCCCTAGCATCCACCAGGTAAACTGTCGATATGAAGCATACCTGTAAGATCTTAAAAAAAAAGAATGAACTATACACTACTCATTTATGCTTTTTGTGTTAACTGGTAAAACACGAAGCCCAGTTTACTTTTTTTATTTATAGCAGCAATAGTATTAATTAACTTACCTATTAGTGACCTGGTTACGACTTAGTAGACCAGCACTGTACTATGGAGGCTAACGAGGGCTGCCCATATAACATCTGGATTAAGACCTACGGCTTCAAAGTTTTGATACACTGTGATGCATGGAGAATCTGTAAAATAACAATATCGTAATTTCACTGTATAATAAAAATTCGAATTGTATTAATGTTTTTATCATGTTGTTATGCGATAACGTGGATAGCTGCTGCCATTAAAATTGAGCTCTTTACAACAAATGCTCTCAGTCGCCGTTGCCATTGGCAAGCAATTTCCACATAGACACCAGTAGTTTCCCCCCCACTCTCGCGTCCTCGTGTGACGGATCTTCTTCATCTTCATCTAAACTAAGTACTGTTGACTATTTTCATCCTCTCTCTCGGTTCGCTCTGGTTCAAACTGGAAAGTTAAACAGAAGCCATTTCCAGTGCACTGCTAACTGTAAACTTGATGCGGTGCAGCCATATGACATCACTACCCAGAGTGCATTGAGAAGTAAATAACAATGGCGGCCTACTGGTAAATTGGTTTTATATAAAATGTGCTTACAAGGAAAACAGTTTGCGTGTTTTAATACCACATATATATTATTGAAAGCACAGCACATATTTTAGCACAAACTTGTCATAATAGTCGGGGTCTTTAAGCTTAATAACCAATATATGGAGCTTGGACGTCTGTGTGTTGTCATTGCTAAGTCTGAGGTTACAATGGATAGACTCAAGTTTCATAAAAAGCTGTTTTGCGGTTTGAAAAAAATTATGAAAAACACTCTTTTTTTCATACTTCTGTTAAGTTTTATATAGAAATTACACAAAATTCAGTCTCAGGTTAAATGTGATAGAAACAACTTACACTGACATCCATCTTGATTAAAGGTGAGTGTCATGAGAAGCCATGTTTGCATTTATTTCCACTGCTTTCCACTCTGAATGTCTCTTTATGTCCGTGTATAAAGCGCTCCATCCTACAAGATGTTTTTTTTTTTTTTACGTTGTTGAATATAAACATTTTGTGCTGATATTGCACTTCTTCTTTCAGAACCAAAGAGTTTTTTAAATCTGCATAAAATTGCATTTTGAATTACTTTTTCAATATTACTTTAAGTACTTTGATTTAAAGTTCTGCTAATAGTTTAAATAAAACGATCAGTATTGCTGAACTGCAAAATATTTTGAGTGCAGTGTATTTTTTGCATACAGGTATAATAGATTAGCTGTAGTTTTGTTTTTTAAAACTTGAATATGAATTTATACAAAATGCAGAAAGACAGTAAAAAATAGTTTTATTGGTTATAAAAGACTATATTGGGTTCATATCGGTATCTGCAGATATCCAAATTTATGATATCGGTATCAGACATAAAGTAGTTTCGTGCCATATCTAGTGCACATCTATTATAAAGAGGCAGACTATTCCAGAGTCTGGGACCTGCCACAGAGAAGGCTCTGTCGCCTCGAGATTTAAGTTTAGACTGTGGAATAGATAAGGTTAGTTTTGACCTGGACCTCATGGTTCTTTGTGGAGAATAAATAAAAAGTAGCTCAGACAGGTAAGAAGGGGCTTGGCCGTTCAGTGATTTTAAAAACAAAATGTCAAATTTTAAATTGGATCCTGTAAGGAACAGGAAACCAGTGTAGAGAGGCCAAAGCTGGGGGATTATATGTCCCCTCTATTTTGTACCAGTTAGCAGACAAGCAGCTGTATTTTGGAACAACTGGAGATGATACATAGAAGCCTGGTCAAAACCATAGTACAGAGAATTACAGTAGTCCAATCTGCAAGTAATGAACAGATGAATGACACGTTCAAAGACATTATCTGGAAGGTGTGTGTGAAACACTTGTCCATGCAGAGATCTAAAAGTTAAAAGAAGGGTCCTTAAGTGCAATCTGAAGGTGATGGGCAACCAGTACAACTGAATTATCAATGGTGTGACGTGAGCATACTCTCAGCAACGTTCTGAACAACCTGCAGATGTTCCACTGACGTATTGTTAAGACAGGAGAACAATGAATTACTATATTTCAGATATGATGAACTAAATTAATAAACATTTCCAATTTGGAACATTACACAATGAATCTCAGTATTTCCAAATCTAAATAAGCGCAAACTAGGATTTCATTGTGAGCATCTAAAGGGAAAGCTGCATCAAAAGTCAAAGAAAAAAAGATTCAGCAATTGTAGCAAGGAGACCTGGAATTTCGATTACATTAGAGATTAGGTGTGGGTTTTGATTAAATATAAGGAGGCTGGTGTTGTGTGTGGACTTTCATTCATACAGCCACAATTACTCCTAAACCACCTGTTTTCCTTCTCACTTTGCCCTGCCTTTACCATTTTCATAAAATTAGCCTTAAAAGTCAGTTATATTCATGGAGTGCAGTAAATGATGCATGTACACAAATAGCAATACTGTTAACCCTAAAAAGGTTGATTCTGTTCATTTGGACGTAGCATTTTTAATGGGACAAATGTTTCGTCACTCATCCAAGTGACTTCTTCAGTCTCAGCTGACTGCAAGTTCGCCAAACTTTACAAACAGTACATTTGCATAATGACTGGAAAGAAAAAGTACTGTGAACTGTAAGGGATGGGCATAGCCATCTAACATTATATAGGTGAAAATATGCAGATCTTGATATGCGTTTCAAAATTAAAAGAGCTTTCAAAATCAACACCTACTGTAAGCTCTTAACCTGGGAGAAAAGAGATAATTGAGAATTGTCAATGCAAAGAGAGAATTTATTATTATCCAGAACAGTTTGGTTCCTTCCAAAAGACCTTCTGTTTTGTCAGTGTTTAAGTGTTTTAGTCAGTGAGAGAAGAAGATGGGAATATCAAACTAGGCTTAGTGGATACAGCTGGGTGTCATCAGCATAACATTACACTCAGACCTGACTCTCTCCTATGAATTGGCTGATAACTAAGTTGAAACTGTTCAAATAGTGTCAGAACACTTTTTTCTAGAATTTATAAAAGGAAAACTGTGTGGGTGTAGCTTAGGTGACAGAGCAGGTCATCTGCTTATGGGAAGGTTGATGGTGCGATCCCTGGCTGTTCCAGTCTGCATGCCAAATATCTTCAGGCAAGATTTTCATTTGTTTGTCTTTATTATTTATTTTATTTATTATTTATTGAACTGTCCTTTGGACTTTCCATTGTTTATCCTGGACTGTCATCTGTGTTTTCCCTGCCAGCCTTAGTTGTCATTTCTTGTAAGTTTTTTTTAAGTTACTTTTTATTCATTTTGCGTGTACATTGGTGTCATGTATTTGGGTTTCTTAATCTCTCATCTCTACACACGTATTTTACATGTATTTGGCTTTAATGAGGACTGTGTTTTCATGCCTCACTGCCAAGTCCTGGTATACTCCTTATCCAACATGTGTACTGATGTAGTAATTGTACACATTGCAGAGAAATAGCCCTCAGTATCTCTCTTATTTACTGAGAGAAATTTTGACCTTCACCGGATCACTCTTACAGTTGAAGTGCTGTTTATCACACATACTGTACGTCAATTATAAAGTTTTGGACATGGACATGGAAAAATATAAATAGATGATCCAAAATGCTTTACAGGCTCACGCACAGGCATTCAATTTCAAAATGTGGCAAGTAGTAATATAGATACACTATTCTTTCCACCACCTCATCCTCTTACCCCCTCGCCAATTTGATAAACAGCACTTCAACTGTAATCGTGATCCGGTGAAGCTAAAAATCCCTCTCAATAAATAAGAGAGCTGCTGAGAGAAGTTATGTGTCTGGGACTTCGATCAAGTTTGTTTTATGACACAGAAGCGTTTTCTTTACTTTAAGTTAACAAATTTTTTCTGCAATTTGAAGCCGCATTTCCAGTGGTCTTTTTATATATTATTTAAAATTTAGTGTAACACTTTAGGGATTAAAACTTTTTTGGTTCAGTTTTTGACAGTTCTTTTTTTGACATTTTCTTGTATTTCATTGGATCATTTTTTGTACTTTTGCTTCTTTTCTGGGACTACACGGCTCTCTATTGCTTATTTTCAGTTAGCGTCTGTTGAAACTTCTGTTAACACTTCTGTTCTTGTAAGTTTTATTAACATTATGTTTAATTCATTTTGACCAGGGGTGTCTAACTCCAGTCCTTGAGAGCTACTGTCCTGCAGCTGTTAGATGTATCCCTACTCCAACACAGCTGAGCCAAATGGCTGGATTACCTCTTCAGCATGCCATCAAGTTTGGCAAAGGCCTGATAACAAGCCATTCATTTGATTCAGGTGTCAGAACAAGGATGCATCTAACAGCTGCAAAACAGTAGCTCTCGAGGACTGGAGTTGGACACCTCTGGTCAAAATGAATTAAACTGATTTTGACTGTGCATTGATGTGTTTGAATTGGCTCTTCTCTCCTGATCCTTTTGTCAATCCACTGGCATGTGTTCAGGTTTAATGAGGGTAATTAAAATCTTTTAAGCGTGAACCAGAAAGTGCTGAAAAGAGGAATTAAACTGACTAAAATAGGGAATTACTCAGTTGACTGTATATTTGTACTAAATATAGAAAATTATATTAATTGATACACATCATGGTGGCACGGTGGTTAGCACTGTTGCCTCACAGCAAGAAGGTCCTGAGTTCAATTCCACCATCAGGCTGGGGTCTTTCTTCCTCCCACAGTCCAAAAACATGCAGTTTGTGGGGATAGGTTAATTGAAAACTCAAAATTGCCCATAGGTGTGAATGCGAGAGTGACTGTGAGTGCGACTGGTTGTCTGTCTATGTGTGTTAGCCCTGCGACAGACTGGCGACCTGTCCAGGGCGTACCCCGCCTCTCGCCCCAAGACAGCTGGGATAGGCTCCAGCGCCCCCCACGACCCTGAAAAGGATAAGCGCCTGCGAATGGATGGATATTAATTGATATTATATTAAAATAGAAAATCTATTTTATTAACTGCACAAAAATCATTTCTGATGTAAAGTTGTCATGCTGATATGGGGGGTTGAGTAACATTTCCTAAAATTTAACCAAAATTAGCACATTGAGACTTTCCCTGTCATTCTAGCAAATCCTGTTAAACACCTCTCTGTTAGTCAGGTAATATATTACATATATACATTAGCAGCTTATTGACAATATTTTTATTTATTTATTTAGATCACTAAATGAAGATCACTTCATGTTCTAGTTCAGTCAACAGAGTTCATTTTGTTCCTCATTTATCAGTTCATTTCTGATAAATGGGAGCAGTGGACTGACCTTAGTCCACTGCTCCCATTTATCAGAAAGTAGACATGTCTGTGAAACACCAGTCCTCTCATGCCGTATTTTTTTTTCTGGAACAAGCAGCCGAAGAAAGAAACCAAGGAAGAAGGAAATCTCTCAGACAGACCCATACCCCCAGCACAGAGATAGAGATCACTGTCACAGTCCTTCCAGTTCTTGTAGCAAACTGGTTCCTAGTAATCCAGTTCCTTGGAATTACCTGCCTATCAATCCTGCTTATTGGTTCCAGTTTCACTTGAGCAACAATCAGCTGATTTCAGGAAAATAGCAGCGCAGAAAGTTAGATTTCTGGGGTTTATCACACTTTTGAATGCATACTGGACTTATGTCACTCAAAACTGACTTAATGAAGTTACATTTCTAACTTGATCATCCATCTCCTGTCTCCTTACAACAGGCAGTCTGACAGAGAGTGGTTTTTCACATTAACACAGACTTTTTCTTCTTATAGAAAAGATGTCCTCCCAAGTCAGACTGAGGCTGCTGCCGAGAGCCAGGTGTCTGTTTGATGAACCCATTAAGGTGAAGGTGGAAGGGTTGAGGTCCAGACAGGTGGTCACCATGAGAGCCAGATTAACTGATGAGAAGGGAGTGCCGTTCAGCTCCTCGGTCACCTACAGGGCTGATGGCAGTGGGGAGGTCG
>VURO01045300.1:0-22741 GCA_015108175.1 Pelvicachromis taeniatus | reverse complement strand
CCCACGCTTCTAAACCAACACAACCCACGCTGCAGCAAACTCTTGCAAGACGGGAGAAAATGTCCAGAGACGATCCACGTGCTGTGAAAATAACACGGGCAATTATCGAGTACATTGCATTGAGTGACCGGCCACTCTCGGAGTAGAAAATGTGGGATTCCTGCGTCTCCTCCATGTTCTGGAGCCCAGATATGATGTCCCACGCCGCCACTACATGACTGACACGGAGCTGCCTAAACTAACACTAACACTTTTTTGTTAAATTATATGACTAAAGCTGTTACCTGTAAATTTAAATCGTGTTTTTATTAAGTACTCGGTATCGGTATCGGCGAGTACTGAAATGCAAGTACTCGTACTCGTACTCGTTTTCCAAAAAAGTGGTATCGGTGCATCCCTAAATCAGTCCATTTACTTTTCAGACAGGTACATGGAATCTCCAGAGCAGTTTCAGCAATCCTGAGGATCTGGTTTGGAGAATAAGGGTGAAGCAGCTGATGATATAAGTGGGGGCCTTTCCTTGTAAGGCCATGAAAGTAAGAGTCAAGAGTTTAAATTGATATCTGAAACTAAGTGGAAGCTAGTGCAGACTCTTTAACAATGGGGTGATGTGAGAGAATTTGTGAGTGTGAGTTAAAAGCCTTTTTTCAGCATTTTGGACAGCTTAAAGGCGATTTATAGAAGCTTTTGACAGTCAAGGAAAAGAGCATTACAATAGTCTAATTGGGAGGAGATGAAGGTATAAACAAGCATCTCCAATTCACCTTTAGAGACAACTGTCCTGAGTGTAGTGATATTTCTTAACTAAAGAAAGCAAGATCGGGGCACAGATTTGATGCGGGCATCAAAAGTCAAAGACTGGCACACCTGTGTGCAAATTACTAGAATTACTGATTAGGAAATACTGATGTCACCCAAACACCTCTGTGTCACGAGAGCAGACTGGTGTTTTACTGTGTATTCGATTTCAGGAAAATTGATCCTGCAATTTCTCTCATCCTTGTCTGTTAATTCAAATGTCCAGCTTACTGGACATTTGCGAAGACTGGTGATTTATACATTAAACCAGAATTAACCTAGTATCAGCTAATGCTGGTAGTTACCAAAATGTCAGATAGTCACATGTGTAGAAAACCAGGAATTTAGACTCCTGTGGTGCCCACAACCTCAGGTCAGCTGTGGAGACAACTATTTTCTATTTTTATTCTGGCATTAGGACATCTTATACATAGACAGAATATCAGTTTCCACTTTTAAGTGACTGATATATAGATACATCTAAACTGCAACCCTGCAAATAGTTTTACAGAAACTGGCTGCCTCTTAAAATATTACAGACATTCAGAAGTGTTTATCTTCTAAAATTTGCAGTTAAATATAAGGTTTATATAAGTTATAAGGTAAATATAAACCACAGTTTTTGCAAAACTATAGTCTGTGCTTAAAATCTACTATTAATTACTATTATTAGACACTGTCATCACTAGACAGAAATTTCAAGATCAAATCAAATTATAAATCTGCCAAAACTATGAAACAGTGTAGCAGAGCATTTACATAGTAATGGAAATGAGTTTTATCATGCTCAGATCATGCTTTTCTGGCATGATCTGAGGTGCGTAAAGAGTCACAGTTTGTGATCCAGTAGGTGCTTAGAGTAAAATGGTAAATTTCGATCCTTGTGAAAGTTCACTTTTGACTTCATTGTTAAGACTTATGTCATCTTCAATGTACAGTACATAGTCCAGAGATCTCTCTAACAGGTCTCTGAAGATTCAGTTCAGGTGTTTTTATTTTGTCATCCGTGTACCTGGGAGCAGTATGCGGAAGGAGGTTAGGACTTCTGTGTTGGTACAGTAGTTGATAACTACTGGAGACACCAGTGAACTCACGGCATGGCTGCACTTCTGTCTTTCTAAAGTTATCATCATATTTGAAAACAGGTGAAGGCAGAGGTCAAGCAAGGCCCATCTAATATGTGTTCTGGGGTGAGGTGGCTTTTGCTGTTGTTCTGTCCTTTACAAGGACACCAACACAAAAACACACCTTCAAATATATGAGGATGTCTATACTGACATTTGTACAACTAGAATGAGTTATAAATGGATTTTGTTTACATTGTATTGAGTTTGAAGCCTCGTGTATTCAAGTGTGTTTCAGTGGATTAGTGAAGATCGATCTATCTATTGATCTATCGATCTATCTATCTGGAGTTGGGCTGTGTGTGTGTACATATATATATATATGTATATATATGAAAGTGAAAATTGTGACCTGCATGGCACAAGTATCATTTCTGTCTCTCTAGTGCATGTGCAGATGTGCTGTTCTTTATGATGAACGATGAGCTGAGTGGAAAAATGCTGTTGGCCAACAAGCCTTTGTTAAAGCCTACAGACATCTCTCTCATGGTAAGGATGTCAAACTTAGTTTCACTGAGGGTCATTCTTGCAAATGATAATACATGGAGGGCTTGTAAACACACATATTGAAACACCCAATTAAACAGCAGCAACTTAAGTCAAGACAACTCTTCAGAAATTCAAAATGAGCATCAAAATGCTCCCCCCCTCTCAGGACCCTTGAAAGCGCTTACCAGTGTAATGCATATTGGTTTATGAGCAGTTTGATTGTGAAAGCATTCACATCACTGAATGAGTCATGAGTCAGTCATCATTTTCTGCGAGGGTGATAATAAGTTTAAGGAACTCCTCTTTATAGTTTGAAGAAGTATCTGCCAGTACAGCTTCACAGCCCTGGTGGTGAAGCTCGGTGTCTATGTTAGAGCTCTAAAACTGCAATGGCTCCAAAACTGAAGCAGCAAACTTAGAGCTAAAGGTATCAAAACAAAGTAGTCAATTTAAAGTTATGCCTCCGTCTAGGGTAGTAGGTGATGGTTTCATTAAATTTATGTGGTTTTGTTACTGAAACTATGAGATATTCCATGATATTGATATTTTAAGTTTGTTTAGAAAACCTTATAGAAAATATAAAAAATATTTTTGTTTCAGATTGTGACAGTGGGAGTGGGTACAAAACTTTTTTTTTTTTTTAAATGCTTGGAAAAATAAGATGAATTAAAAGCATCAACATTCAACATATTCCAATGAGGTTTAATTGCCTTCAAATTGAAAACAAAAAACTGCCGTTGTATGAGGTTAAAATTGAACATGACTTCATGAAAGATAAGATGTACAAAAAACTGAGCTTGGTGAGAAGCACACACTGAAATGAAATGACCAAATGAGGCCAGTCGATTTTTGTAATAGATAATTATTAGAACTTACATCTTCATCTTTTTCCAGCTCTAGTCCCATTTCTCTCAGTTTTCCCTCAAACTCCTCCCTTCTGAATGCCTTCTGATCCTCCTGGCCATTGAAGATTTCTCCTGAACAGCCCAACTCCATGTCGACAACCTTTGATGAATGTAGAGAAGATGAGTCTTTCGTCCTTTGTGTTTGTTTGGCTCGGAGCTTTTCGCCACAACTCTGAGGACCATGGCGGAAGCTGCGGGTGACAACATTCTCAGTGAGGAGATGCACTGACTGGCGGGTGGAGTGGCTTCCACTCGACTTCTTCACGGAATAGGTGAGCACGTAGTCAACACGTCGTTGACCATCCTGGAAAAAGAGCCCGTGCTGGGAGCGGGTATTTTCCTCTGGAGTTAAAGCCTTCAGCCGCTGAAAATACATAGATTATAACAGACATGTAAGAGCGAGAGCTTAGGGGACATGATTTATGCATTTATAAGTTGACAAGAGTGACTGCAAGAAATGAATGCAGAGAAAGATGGGGAGGATATCCAATAAGAAGAACTGCACTCATCAGGGGTGTTGCCATTCAGTGTCACCATTAGATCACCAGCATGGTTTGATGACTTAATAATTTAACGGTTTTATTCACATATGTTGTTTGTTTGCATTTTAATATACATAAAACCCTATCTCATGAAAAGAATGTAAAAATAGCAAGATTTCCTTTCTGGACTTGCATTTATCAAGCTAATCTTATAATGAGCTCTTTGCTTGCCCATACCAGCACAGAAGACTTATGCACCAGTTACAGTTCAGTGCAGTGTACAGTCTACACAGGGAACTTCATTTTAATCCTTCTCATTACTTAAAGCAGCAGTGCCTGCCTTAAATAATGAGCGGTGCTGGAGAGTGGCAGTAGCAAAGTAAAAGTTTTGGTCATGTTCAATAAAGACTGCTGAGTATTTTTATTTTTTAACCAGAAAAGTATTTTGAGTTTTAAATATATTAAAATAGCTGCAAATGCTGCACAAGAATATGAAACAGAAGGCTGTAGCTCATGTAGTTTGTGTTCCCACATACCGGCCTACATAGTTGTTCAAGAGTCTACAAAAACAAGCAAAAAAGGGTTGAATCATTTTAGTTTTGTCAGTAGGAACAACTTATGGCCAGTCATCAGTTGTTCAGTTGGGTCAGTGAGGATGAAGCATTACATCAAATCCAAATCCAAACAATTATTCTGTCTGTAGATCTTATTCTGTCTTTATTCATCTTTATTTATCTTGTCTTATCTGTCCTCCCACTCTCTCTCTCTGTCAGTCTCTGTGTCTCTTGCAGAGACGCTTACCTTAAACTTGCCATGGAAGATGACATCTCGCAGAAAATGTGGTGTCTGTGGCTCAGACCCCGAGGTTTGAGAGAAGTTGACTTGATCTTCTACATTCTCTGTCATTGTCCAGGTAGAAAAAAACGGTAAACTTATGTGGTGAAGAGTTGTTTTCTTAAAGAGAATAGTCCTGGTTCTGCCTTAGGTCTCTCTGTGTTTGCCTCCTGTTTGAGATTTTTCACTATATGCCTCTGCTGGGCTTTGATAGCCCCGCCTCTATTCTTATTTTTCAGTGACTTGCCACTTTTCTGTGTTTGTCTTCCTTTAAAGCTCTGTGTAAAGCCCTGTTTTTGTCTGGATTGTGGTGCTACTGAAGTGAGTGAGCAGCCTTGTTACTTGAGATGCATTCTGCAAGCCAAGATCTAAACTTAGACAACGATAAAACTCTGATGAACACAAGGTGCCCTGCCTCACTTTCTCTGTATTTGCTAAACTGTACCAACCTCAATACACAGTGTGCCTCCTTCTCTCGCAGTCTCCCGCGTAGCTCCTTAGTATTGCAGTGTTAATAAGTACTTTTGCAGATTATTAGCACGTGTTATTTATTGATTCATTTTATTGTTTGCAAGGGTTTTCTCTCTAATACTGTAATGAAATAACAACCAGCAGCTGTTGTTAAATAGTTTAAAGGATATCTATTAATTTTTGTCTGTTTATCCAACTCAGGGTCATGAGGAGCTGAAGCTTATTCCAGCGTTCAGTCTCCCTAACCCAATTCATGTCTTTGGACTGTAGGAGGAAGCCAGAATACACAGAAAGAGCTCACACAGACACAGGGAGAACATGCAATCTCCACACAGAAAGAACGCAGCCTATATCTGATCCCAGACCATCTTGCATGAAAACATTGTGCAACAAAATGCTTCATTTGGTTCTGTGTAGGTTCTCAGTCATCCAGGTCATAAGAAAGAGACTTCTTTCAGTTTTTTGAAAACATTTCACCTTTCATCCAAGAAGCAACTAAAAAAGAAACCTAAAGAAGTCCAGTAGCTTTCTTTCTATGCTCCTTTAGTTGGACTTTTTGTTCAAAATGTTCAGTCAGGTCTGCTTGCAAAGAAAAGAGCAGTCAGCATTTTCAATGGTATAATGTTGATATATATAGAAGTCAAGTACAGTCTTATGATAATAATAAAAACATAAGTTACATGGCTGGTACTCTCTCAGCTACATAAAGAACATGTTTGAAAGAAAAGATGACAGTTATGATGTGATCCACAATATATGAAGGCAGACATTCTCTTGTACTGTGTAGCTGACCACGATGGTCTGAAATACACAGTAAGTTACTCCTATTAGTAATAGTAATCGACTAGATTACCCTCAGTGTGGGCTTTTAAAGTGGAGCTCTAGAATCTTGGGACACTTTTCCTCAAGTATATAAAAAAGTTATCAAAACATGACACTTCAGTGTAATTCTGTGTAGATTTTCCTGTGTGAAGCTGGTCCAGGAAACTGTCCTCTCTTCCATAATTGTTTACTTTGTGAGAACTAGGATCCAAAAACTTTCTGTCCAACCTCTCATTCCTGACACTTCAATCCCACAAGTTTATGTAACACAGCAGCAACATCCGCACTCAAGTGTATTTTTAGACTTTAAGAGTAAAAAAATATACACAGAATCAAGCAAAGGAAAGCAGAGACCTTGTAGAGCACAGGCTGTCGAGCTCTCAAGGGATGCCATGTGTCCGACTCAATACTGGGAGCAAGATACAGGGGTTAAAGGTCAATTCTCACAGGGAACAGCAGGAAGTGGTGTTTGTGTTCACATACTGTAACTCAGCTTTTCTAATAATTGCTTAAAACTTTGTGTACATCAGTCAAATTATGTTTTCACCAGCTGGGGTTTTACAGGTCACATCTCTCCAAGTGTCTGAGACAAACAGCAATCAACAGCTTGTCTTACTGGAGAATTGGGTAACCTTTATATTTCAATACAAACGTTATAGACACCCAGAAACCAAAATGCAGTTAATCAAGACATCCTTAATGCATTACAATGGTAGGTATCATCAAAAGAACAGTGCAGCATCCTGTAAACACACCGTATTTATATGCATTTTATACAATTATGAACCTTATAGTAGATAAAATTAAGTCATCAAATATTCAAACCACAGATTCACAACATAATTTTATCTTAGTGATGAATTCACAGGGTATGGCTGGTTAATCAGTATTTTCTGAATACCTTTAAATCAAAACTGTACTATACTATGTGTATAATGTTAACTACCGCTCTCTAACTATTAGTGGTTTCCAGCTTCATCAGCGCCTCAGCAGCCAAAAGCTTGTAGCAAACAACAACAAGGTGCCTGTGGTTCACGTGGTAACAGCAGTTGCAAATCACTTTTCTAATCTTCCTGCACAGTCAAAGTGCTTTGGAGCACATTTAACCCCACAGTGTTTTATTTCATACCAAATAAACATTTTATCTGCCTCACAAAGAATAGTTCACTGTTTGTAAACCTTTATGACCTATTTTGTGGGTGGAGCCCAAGTGGTGGCATAAAGTGACTGCTGTTGGTAGCAGGGTCATTCACTGGAGCTAATTTTCCACATTCGGGTATGAAACGTCTCTTTTGTATACCCTGTGGAAAAACCCAGCGTCTATATGAAGGGAAACACTCAGGCCATATAAACCTTTCGACCTTAACAACTTTGTACCATGAAGTCATGTCAAGAACACTCCATATGGAGATTTGTCAGATCATTTTTCTGTACTCTGGTCAGACATGTTGCCAAGCCAAGTCAAGGATATAAAACACAGCTGTACAGATGTGGATTGTAAACAAGTGAAATACTACAGACTGATGGGGAACTGCACTTGCACGGTTGGATTAGTGTTCATAAATCAGTTGCTTCTACTTCCTACTACCCGAATGTGTGTAAAAACATGTATGTTAGATTATGTCGAAGTTTATACATTATATTTTAAGTACTGATTGCATTACTTACAGGTTACATTAGAGGCCTGAATACTCTCTATCTGGAACTGTAGTGTTAGTACAGTATGCCCTCTAAGAATTGCATATATGAATATTACCTAGCTCAATATACCATAAAGTTGATTCTGTTTATCTGAATAAAGCGTTTTCAGTGGAAACCCACAAATTTTCTTACCAGGATGATTGAGCGTGCATCAAAACCTAGATCTGAAGTTTATAGTATTAAATACAGTCTTTAATAGGCTAATCATTGCAGGGTATGTTTATGCTGCAGCCATGCAGTCACAATGCCTCATAGAGGACGGGAAGAACAGACACAGCAAGCACATCGGTGACCTGCATGAGATAAGACGTGTCCTGCAGCGCTGAGTCATGTCAATTTCAGGAAGCCAAAGAGGACAGTCAGCCAGCTCAAACATTCCTAAGAGAACTAGCAGGCCTAATGTGAAAGGCATGGACATCTACTAAATGCAGTTCAGTCATATTTAAAATGAATTCAAATGTGTAGCCAATAATTGTCCTCTTAAAAACGATCAAAATCTTCTTGACACAGAGCAAATAAGTGAACATGTGCTGCTTTAATACATAGGAAGCTAAGAGGTCTTGAACCTAATGCAGCTGTTCTTACTAGAAGGCACCTCACTGACACAGATTCTGAATCAGACACTGAAAAAGATCTATGAGATCCACTTTCATCTGTTTATGACATACAGTTATGGCGCCTCCCACCACCCATTATAGAGAAGTCATGAGATGCTGGAGAAACTTAAGCTTGCTTCAGACTAAGCTTACTGCAGTGTGAAACACTGGAGCTTATTAGCAGGGAGCCATCAAAATGCAGAAAAAGTTACAGTTACAAATACTGTCTTCACCGCTTTTTCAGTAACTGGAGAGCCTACAGACTAACTTACAGATTTGTTTTCAGAGGGGGCATAACAGGAGCATACAGCTGGAAAATATTGTTAGAATAAGTGTCTGACTTTGCATTTTGGAGCAAACAGATGACAATCCGATGATGTCAGAGATGAACACTTGCTGCTGAGAGCTGGGCCCAACACTGAACCACATTTCCTCAAACATCCCCAGCTTACTAGATGAATACGCTTTGTACTGTTCACACATTGTTTCCACAATAAGTGTTCAGATGGAGAGGGAAATGACTTTAAACAGACCAAATTCTAAGAAGCAATATAGCTCCAGATGAAAATGAAAAGTTAAAAATACTTGCAACTGCCAGTGGCACCCCTCAGCCTCCCAGTAGACACACCTAAGCTATCAATTTCAAAATCCTACCTCATCTTGTTTTCAAGTTACAAGATTTCCAGAAAACTTACTCTGACCTTGAGGTCTAGGTCGCTGAGATCAAAAATTGTCCAAGATTATATGTAGATACAACTATGGTATCAATATGAAGTTCCTATGTTACTTCATTCTTGAGTTATTACATTCACAAACTTGGGTGTCCACAGTACCTGCCGGAAATTACAGATGATGTCTTGGATTTCCAAATTTGACAGATTTCTTTATTTGTCCATTTCTTGAGTGGAGAGTATTTTTTTTACCTTTTGTGAAATGTGGAATATTAAATATTTCTTTGAGAACAGTCTAAACCAACACAGACACAGGGAGAAACATGCAAACTCCACCCAGGCGAGGTAGATCGTGTTCTGGTTCCATTCGCGCACAAGACATCTGTATGTTTAAAAGATACAACAGGGACGCAATGAACCGTGTTGACTATGAGCGTGTATGTCTCAGTCATGTGTGGAAAACATTTTTATGCTACATATTAGTCGCAATCAGTCAAAGTGTTGCTACAACATTATAGGCAAACAGTACTTACTTATGACTTCAGGAAAGAATCACAAGAATGTGAACTGAATTCTGAGTTTGATGAGGCGCCTGTGTAAAATGTTTTGGAGTTGAGTTACATGAGCCCTCTTTGACCGCTCCCTTTTTAAAAATAGTTTTAATTCTGTACCCGAAGACAACCTCACCATACTAAATCATCCCCTACATGCTCAGTGTCTTCATAATTTCAATTTCATTTTTATTTTAAACTTGCTAGCTTCTTAAAAATCTATTTTGGATAAAATGAGCCTGGATACTTTACCACAGCTCCCATTTTTAAGAAAAGGTGTAATCTTTTTTTTTTTTTTTAATCTGTTTGATTTAAAGAATCCCTCCTGTGGCAGTGTCATGTGCCAAAATAGATAGGGTTAACTTAGCATGTTTTGATGGCAGAAACCGGACCTCCTGTAGAAATGCTGTTCACGCTTAGCAAATCCACATACGTGGTGTGATCAAAAAGTTCTGGGAAAGGGCTCCTAAAAATGAAAATCATGCACCACTGGACTGTTTTCAGATTTGCTGCTATTTTTAAATCTTTCAGTGGAAATCTCATTCTGTCCCTTTGCATTTGTCAATCCTCCTCCTTGTTTTTTTATTTTGACACTGATTAGCAATGAGTGGCGACTATGGCAATCAGTCCCACCTGGCACTGCTCCATGAACTATCCAGCTCCACCTCTAATCCCTGCAGCTAACCTATAATCACACCGCACCACCATAGTTTGTTGCATCATGCACAGCTTCGAGTGTTCATTTCTTTCATGTAACTAGTGATCCAAGTTTTTTTGCTCACAAAGCAAGATCTAGCTGTTAGATCTAGTTTATGGGCAGAACTTTGTGCCAACAGGAACTGCATTTGAATAAGTTAAATTCAAATTTGACATATCGTCTGTCTTCCAATAGTAGCCTGGCGTTTATTCAAAAAATTATTCGGCCGGCCCAGTGTTTAAAAGAGACCGGCGGTTGTTGGAGACCGGCTCTTATTGCCTTCTCAGACGGAATGGACGTTTTGGCTTTCTTCTTTCCTCGATAGCATCTGATGACAAAGCATTTTTGACACGAAAAAGTATTTGCCGTATGATTTACTGCAGGACGGCGGTAGCCCAGATGGTACGAAAAGAGTAGTAGTGTACAGAAAAGGCGGTGGCTGATTGGAGATCTGCGTTTACTACAAAACGGCGCTTAAAGGAGACCGGGTACTATTAGAGACCGGCGTCTATTTGTCGTGACATGTTTTCAAACCCGGCGTTTATTAGAAATGGGCGTCAATAAGAGACGGGCCACTACTAGAAGATATACAGTAAATAAACCTCAAATACAACTGTTTGGACATTCTGTTGCACGTTTCCCTACTGCAGGTACAACGTTGCTCTATTAACCGGCACTCGATTACTCTGCGGCTTTCTTAAAGGACCCGGATGTGTGACCCAAAAAACTGAATTTAAGAACTGAAATTAAATGGTGCGAAGTGAAACTGAAAGCATTCAAGAGCTAAATTTAAATAAGGATGGAATACAATTTCAAATTAAATTAATTCATTTTTAAAACATAAAACTCAGTTTCATACATTGGATTTCAAATTAGGTTAATTCAAATTCAGTTTTAGAAGCTTTTAGTCAAGTTGAGCAATTCAAATTTGAATTTAACTTATTCAAATTCAGTTTCTGATGGCACAATGTCCTGCCCATACTACGCAGATGGTGTGTTGAAAACATGGCAATCACCACTAAAAACTATAAAAGCATTAAAATACTTGATTAGCAGATGTGTTACAGGAATACAAGACCACAGCACCAATAGCAGATGAGAGCAATAAATCCATGACTGAGCCACTTTTCTTTCACAGACATTGTGATCCCTTCACCTTTTTTCTTGCCATTCAAATTATGTCTCTGTGGTCCTATACAGTTATACACATTATGTAACCCGACCTCAATAATATTGGGAATTTGCAGATTATGCTTAAAAGCTGGTCTGTATCAGGAAACCAACCAATCTAAATGAATTCTGCGAGGAAGAGTGGCTACCAAAATTTTCTGGTTGGAATGCAATTTGCTAGGGGACATTTAACTTTGAACCTTGTGTGGATTAGAGAAAATTTAAACTGAATTCCAATTTGTGCACACAGTTCTTCCGTTAAAGTCATTAAATCTGTATGCTGTTCATCATTCAACCCTGGAAAAATAACAGTTCAAAGAAATCTTTTGCCCAAAATTATCATATTTATGTCCATGCTGAGTGAATGTAAACCTCTGTAAGTACCAGTCCATTTCCCATTTCCCTGCATTGTGGCACAGTGGTTTGCACTGTTGCCTCACAGCAAGAAGGTCCTGAGTTCAATTCCACCATCAGGCTGGGGTTTTTCTGTGTGGAGTTTGCATTTTCTCCCCGTGTTTGCGTGGGTTCTCCGGCTTCCTCCCACAGTCCAAAAACATGCAGTTAGTGGGGATAGGTTAATTGAAAACTCTAAATTGCCCATAGGTGTGAGTGCGAATGGTTGTCTGTCTATGTGTGTTAACCCTGTGACAGACTGGCGACTGTCCCAAGACAGCAGGGATAGGCTCCAACCCCCTATGCCATAACCATATGCAGAGGATTGTCCATAATGTCCAGCAGTTTCTTTAGTGTCCTCTTCTCTGTCACTGTCACCAGTGTCCAGCTTCATGCCGACCACAGAACCAGTTTTTCCAGCCTGGATGAGTCCTTCTTTGCTTCTTGATACATTCTCAATCATCCAGGTAAGTAAATCCCGAAAAGTTGATTCTGTTCATCTGAACGTAGTGTTTTTAGTGGGAGAAATGTTTCATCACTCATCCAAGTGACTTCTTCAGTCTCAGCTGGTTGCAGGTTTCTCCAACCTTATAAACAGTACATTTGCATAATGACTGAAACTAGCACCACTGAATGAACAATGAGCTGTGAGGTCAGTTCCTTGATCATTAATGTGCAAATTCTCATGACCATTTATTAACAGCTATTGATCAAAGACCACTGAACAATGGCCATGAGTACCATTCACAGAGAGTTGGGGAATGGCTGCAATCACGGCATTGTAAGATGGTGAAAGATGTACCCTTAGGCCCCCTCCTCGATTTAGAGATGGTCTTTCCCTTTTCACGTAAATGGCCTCCTTGACTCCTCGCTCAAACCAGCGTTCCTCCCTGTTCAGGATGTGTACATCCTCATCATTAAAAGAGTGTCCACTGAGTGACCACTGAGATAGTCTGTCAGACAGTGTGTCGCCCCCTCTATGTCCTCATCATGTGAACTCAGGAGCTCTTTATTGGATTCCAGAATTGAATTTGAAATCCTTCTCACATAAATATTCTTGAATAATCAGGCCCCAGCTTATCTTGAAGACCTTATAGTAGTGTATCACCCCATTAGACCACTTTGCTCTCAGACTGCTGGCTTTCTTGTTGTTCCTAGAGTATTAAAAAGTAGAATGGGAGGCAGAGCCTTCAGCTTTCAGGCCCCTCTTCTATGGAACCATCTTCCAGTTTGAATTTGGGAGACAGACACCCTCTCTACTTTAAAGGTTTACTTTTGACAAAGCATATACTGGATCAGGTGACCCTGAACCCTCCCTTAGTTATGTGCATCATGGGAGTCCCCCAGCAGCCTAGCCCTGAGTGTTTCTACTTCATTCACTGTGTTTATAAACTATTCTGCATCTTGTAGTGTCTAGGGGTGGCTTTGTCACCTCCTCACCGGAAGGTCGGTGGTTCACTACATGCCAAGTATCCTTGGGCAAGATACTAACCATGTTTGCCTACTGATGGTCAGAGGGCCTGGTGGCGCCAGTGTCGGGCAGCCTTGCCTCTGTCAGTGCGCCCCAGGGCAGCTGTGGCTACAATGTTGCTTGCCATCACCAGTGTGTGAATGGGTGAATGACTAAATGTAGTGTAAAGCGCTTTGGGGTCCTTAGGGACTAAGTAAAGCGCTATACAAATGCAGGCCATTTACCATTTAAAACCCAAAAAGACTTCTCAGGAAGGCACAAGGAACCCACACGGCACAAGAGACGAGAACTTGGGATGTGACGTTAACGATGCAACAGGGAGCACAGAAAACACAGGACATAACGAGGGGAACGAGAGGCAGGAGGTGAACACAGCTGGGAGACATCAGGCCTGACGAGCACAAGGAAGCAAAACTGAAAACACTTACATGAGACAAAGACCTTCAAAATAAAACAGGAAACACAAAAGCACAGAGAAGACACAGACAGGGGCTTCACACAGGGACCTGACAACAGAGGGAGCACAGGCAGGGGAGAGCAACACAGAGACAGAACACAAAAACCACAATAACCAAAACATAGGATATAATTAAACAAACAGCACACTAGGAAAACAGGACAATAAACCCTGGAACAGCAGGAAACCAAAACACAGACAGCAATAATACAGGAAACACAACGACAGGGATAACTAACACACAATAAAGGGAACACAGAAACATAAGGGCAAGGGGACCCGATACAGTACAGAAAACAACAAACTGAAAACGCTGGGTCAGGAGACCATGACAGCTAAATTGTTAAACTGTTACTGTTGTTATGTGTTCTGAACTAAATGTTGAACTTTCAGTGTTGAGAAGAACTGTAATTTAAGATTAATGAGCTCACCCAGACCCCCAGAATGAAGACTGGGAGAGTGGAAACAGGGCGTTCATTTTTCCACAGTGGGAGTGGTTTATCTGATGAGATTGGAGCCACTTAGGTAAGCCCGTAGTCCTTTGCATGCATATACACATGGTATATGACATGGTATGTGCAGTGCCACATTCTGCTGACCCCCTAGGTTGAAATCAGAGCGGTTCAGTGACATAAGAAGAGGCAGCAGTAGCTGAGGCACCTCAAGAGAAATTGCTGCAGAAGCTATTTTTCACAAAAAAAAACCCCATGGCAGTTAAATATTTACTGGGCTTGTATTTTCCATCTCTGTTAACTAGACAAAAATCGAATAATGTAAATTAACTGATGTTAAGGTAAATCCACTTCCAGTGTTCTAATGTGTAATAAGTGCCAAAATGAAGGGCAGTCATTAGATTTTTCCCTCATTATTAAAGAAGGCAAGTGCTAATTACAAGGGTAAATGAAAAAGATGCCGATTTATCTCAGCACTCAAATCTCAAAGCTTTATTCTTTAGCAATATTTATTAAGCAAAGAATATGAATACATGGATGAATACCTTTTCCATCAGAAGTACTCTGTCTACTCACATCACAGTCAGTGACACTGCTGTACACAATACATTTTGAATATCTTCTGTTCCCATCGTGGGGGCATCAATAGGACTCCAGAAATCCATCAGACGCTGTTGGGGAAATTAAAAATGACAACCAGACAACGAGAAAGATGATCAAAGAGATGTAAAATGTAGAAAGAAATAACAGTGGATTTTGATTTCTGGCAGGACAAACATGAAAACAATAAAGGAGGTGACGCTAACTGATGAAAACAGTCAATGATTGCATGAACATACAAGTAGACTGTGACCCAGGAGTCACAGTCTACTTGTATGTTCATGCATACAAGTAGACTGTATGGAGTGGAGGGAGATACAGAAATGGGAACCATACTGGCATGGCATCCATTATTAACTGGATGGAATTAGGGAATTATATCAAAGCAAATGCTTTCATACTCTTACTGGGAACTCAAACCAATCTTTAGATTTTAAGTCACAATGACCTATCTACAAGGACTGAAGCACTGATCTTTCAATTCAATTTTGCAATTCAATGTTATCTATATAGCGGCAAATTACAACAACAGCTGCCTGAAACAACGTGCTGAACCACAGCCACCTGAGATAAGACTGCTCAGTGAAAGTGTGCAAAATGGCTACAGCGTGACATCCCACGCAGTATTTCTGTTAAATATCAGACTTTTGCATCCAGTTTTGTATTTGTAAAGGTACATAAAGAAGAAAAGGGTAGAAGTTAACCAAAAGTAACACAAAGGCATTTGTAAATGAGAGCCTTCCACATTCTCTGAATGGTGCTCTAGTTATACTCTTTCAAAAAGCAGCTAAACATTTTGACAATTTGAAGTCATTAAGGTTGTTAATATTCAATCTTAAAATATCATATGTAAAATTTTAGGGTAATTTTTTTTTAGTTTAATACAAGAAGTTGATGATAAAGACTTGAGCAGATTTCCAACTGGAAGGCAGGGTCTTCATAATGTTGTTCAAAATATTTCACAGAATATTCAGCTATAGCTACACCATATAGACATGCCCTACTGAGGCCCTATTGAGTTGTAAATGGTAAATGGACTAGTTTTTAAATAGCACTTTTCTACTCTACCTGAGCACGCAAAGCACTTGCCTTATTCACCCATGCACTTTTTTTCTATGCTTTTTCTACACGTGCGCTTTCTATCTAAAATGACTGCAATGCTGACGAAATCATAAAAGCCAAGGGATTCTGGCCCATCCCATTAATCTGTATCATACTTTTTTACGATTTAAAAAAACATTTCCTCAGCCGCAGACTCGTGATGTTTAAGGGTTTGAGAGTAAAGCTGAACTAAATAAAATTCAAACTTAGTCTATGTACAAATTTGATATGAGGTCAACAAGTACAGTGTAGGCGTCCTGTAGTAGGATCTGACAGATTCACCGCTGCTAGAACAATGAAACTGTTGTAAAATAGTTTGCTGCCAACAGAAAACAAACAAGTAATAAAGTTGCATCTGAGAATCTTTTGGGTGTTTTGTTTGTTTTTTTAATCATAATGTTTATGATATTATGCAACAGACTAATGAGTACAGAAAGATCAGAACTTGCTTTAGAAGACACATTTTTATGATTTCTGGAACATTAAAGTAATCCAGTGTCAGTTGTTAATTGTCAGTAGGCTGTGGCATCACTGCTTTGAAAGTGACCAATCACAGCGGGACCCTTCTTCCTTTGGTCAAGTCACAATGAATACCTATCAGTGCTGTTACCTTTCTGAGGGGGTCCTTGGTGAGGCAGATCTTGCTAACAACCCAGATGGGTGCTACAACCACAGAGGAGAGGGACATGGCCCAGCCCAGATGGTAGGCCCAGTTTGGGTACATGTAGCCCCCATTGGATGTCAGGGGCTGGTAGTCCAGAAAGAAGCAGATGGTGCAAACCTTTAAGGAAGTAAGAGAAGAATAAACATGCAGCACTAATATCATCAAGGATAGGAACAGATAGTATAGCAGAATTGTTTCCTTAGCAACCAACATGTGCTACCATTTTTTTATTCAGAATTTACACTGTTTATAATCATTATTTTTTATTTTATTTTTTATAAAAGTTTCTTTTGTTTTTAACATACTACTATACTAGGTCTACACTTGTGGCAGTGTGGCTGTGCCAGTCGGAAACAACACATTTGGACAAACCTCAGACATGACTGTTATGATAACAATAAAATCTGTAGTGACACCAACCAAACCAAAATAATTTGCTTTGCTTTACTCATATTCACATCACATGCTGGCAGTTATTGCATAAAATTGCACAGCTGAGGTCCACTGTAGGAGTGCAAATTTTGGCTTCCAGCTATTTATAGCAGTGTTGAGGCAACAGAGGGCAGCGCATGAGATTTCTAATCAGTCCTAACTTCTCAGAGACACGAACTAGACATGTTT
The DNA here is from genome assembly GCA_015108175.1 of Pelvicachromis taeniatus. Lineage (NCBI taxonomy): Eukaryota > Metazoa > Chordata > Actinopteri > Cichliformes > Cichlidae > Pelvicachromis > Pelvicachromis taeniatus. The sequence continues at coordinate 5,671 of VURO01045300.1, read as the reverse complement.
TCTAAGTTCATCAATGGCACAAATTAAAATTGGCAGCGTTGGGTCATCTGAGTTTTAGTTCATTTGAAGGTTTTAATGGCAGCAGCTGTGCAAAGCAGCCGAACCTCTGTCTAATGATGTAGCACTGTTCAATGAACAATGCAAACAGACACACTCCCGGACTCTAGTATACATGCACTCTGCAATAAGCCATGACTAGATCACCCTTAAAATGACAGGCTTTGCCTTCTGTAACATTTATCCTAAATCAACTGCAAATAAATGTCTTAATAAACAGCTTAATAAAATGTAACTCCTGCAGATCTTAACAATGTGTAACTCACCACGGAGATCAGGGGGGTGAAGTAACGCCAGCACAGCGTGAAGAATACCGATGGCCTGTGTCCTGTCATATCTTCAACTACATTGCACATCCGATCAGCCCCTGAATGACATACAAAACAATTTCCAAACTTTAATTCTTTAAAACTTTTACAAGTAAGAGGGTGTACTGGAATTATGACAGTGAAAATAAAAGTAAATTTATCAAAAACAATCCGTTTTGCAGTTAGATGTATATTAGAATACTTATTAAAAACACCTTTAAATGATCAGAAAATGCTGTATGTTAAAGCAATTGTAGACAAACGTACTGGCATAGCATATTATTTTATATTGTGTTACATACCGAAGGACATTATGTGTATTTAGGTCCATGAGTTTTGGACAGTAACACATTTTTTTGATGTGTGTTTTCCTCTGTATCCAAACACTGTGGACTGTAAGTCAAACACAATGTGATTGACTTAATTTAACTAATTTGCATTAACTGTTTAGGACTTGTAGCCATTTTTATTCACAGTCCAGTTACTTTCAAAGGTTCCAAAGTACAACCCCAAGTTCGAAAAATTTGAAGGCCTGTGTAAAATGGAAAAAAAGAATGCAATGATTTAAAATCTCACAAACCCATTTACAGTCATTCACAGATTTTCTAAAGTTGCACAAATCCAAACTCTCCCAAAACTGCCCACTGCACTAGAAACAGCCCAGCTTCTCATTCAGCACATTTTCCATTTACATGGTATGCACTAGATAAGGTTTCTGACAGAGGAGTGCAATTCATTCCGCAGCTTTGGAAATCATTCTGTAACGCTCTCCACTTTGCACTGTGCAGCTCCTTTACATCCATCTACCTGGAGCTCCTGCGTGGAATTCACCCACACGCCTTATTCGAAGGCTGGAGGTTGCAATGATTTTCAAAAAAAATCATTGTCACCATTACGTTGAACACTAAACTCCTTTCATTCCTTGAGATTTTTACATGTGTTGAGGAAGAAACCTTGACTTTTCTCGTTTCCTCCAGTTCCTTGTCAACTTCTCACGTGGTTTCATTGTAACGCTGGAAGATTCTGTGTTTGCAGCCCCCTCAAGCTCTGGCCACCTCTCCCAGTGTTCGTTCCCTGTACTCGGCCAGAATGACTCATCTGCTTACCAGCATGCCCGCTCTCACATCCTTGCCTTGGACCACGGTTTCCTTAAATAAGGCAGTCTCCATCAAACCTATTTCATTCTGCCCTGCTATCATTCTGTGTCCTCTCTGACTCCCTGGGTATAAAGGGCACACGAGGAGGCCACATGAGGAGCCTCCTGAGGAGATCCTTAGCTCCACATGAGGAGCCTCCTGAGGAGATCCTTAGCTCCACATGAGGAGCTAAGGATCTCCTCATGTGCCCTTTCATTAACTCCCATTATTTACTGTTTAACCAATAAACCTTTAAAAACTGTCCACTGCTCTTTGGTTCTGTTCACTGGGAATGCTATTTGCCTCATTATCACAATTACAATAGTAAAGGCTTGATAGCATAAGAGTCTGGGTGCTGAACTGGCCTGCATGCAGTCCAGACTTCTGAATTAATACAAACATTTGCAGCATCATGAAATAAAAACTATAACAAAGAAGGGTGACGACTGTAGAGAAGCTAGAATCCTCTATCAGCAACATTTAATTTATATTCCTCAGTTTAAACATGTTTTCAGTATACTATTGTCAATTAAATGTGGGCTTATGAGTTTTTGAGGTGCTAACCTTCTTGAACACTGAGTAACTGGATAAAGACCAAATGCTGTGTTTCCTTACTTGAAATGCTCCGTTAGGTCTTTATTGCAGACACCATCAGTTGCTTATTCGGGTATAGATGAGGTGACTGAGCCAGCCTTTTAACAATATCCCATTTATTTACCTTGAGAAACTTTTGGGTTGCTCTCTCTGCTCAGTGTTGCAGCATTAGTCTAAATGTGAGCAGAGCACAGCCCTGTACACTTCACAGTTCATCCTGCTGCTTCTATCAGCAGTCACATCATCAACAAACACCAGTGACCCACTTCCACTGGCAGCCATACATGCCCATGCCTTAACAGTATTGTTATGTGAGTGCTCTTGTCTTGGTTAAATGTTGTAAAAGATGTTTTTCTTAAACAAGTAAATACTTCAATTAGAAAACTGTCAGTCAGTTATCCAAGTTCTTTTGACCCAGTGAAAAAGGGGGACTATGTATAATACTGGCTGTACTTCTTAAACAGTTAATACAGTGCTTTGTCAACCCCCTTTGAGTTAAAGATCAAAATCTTCAATCACATCTTGATTGCTTGATTTAAAATCGACTATAGTGGAGTACAAAGACACAGCATCACAAAAACTCCATCAATATTCAAAAATATGTGGTCTCGAATTTCAGTCCCTGAGACCAAACAGGCTCTTTGATGCAGTTCATGAGTCTTTAAAGGTTTGAAATTGGAATTATTAATAAACTCATTACAGTTTATTAATAAACCTTTTAAGTGCTCAAAGCATTCTTGGAGTTCCGTAAAAAAAATAAAAATAAATAACTTTACATTGACCACACTGACATGACATGACATTTACTCTGACTCTCATAATCAGAATATGTTTGTCTCCAAAAGAAAGATGTCCTAAACTAAACTTTAAACTAAAGTTTAAAGCCAAAAATCTCAGTGAAGACTGAGGAGTGTAATTTAATACTAATACTAGTTACCTGTTTACAATTTAAATCGTGCCCTTCATGCACTTTCTGCCGACATGTAATTCAGAACTTACCAAAGGCCCAGCCAACAGCACCACACTGGAGCAAACCCACAAATAATATACATGCTCCATTAGCAGCATAGTGGTCCATTAGCTGGAACAGATAGACTCCTCCCTGGACAACAGAGCACAGTGACATAGTGTGCATATACACTGAAAGGTGTATTTTGACTCCGATGTCAATCTGTTGCGTGTCCTGTGCTGTACCTGAGTGGTGAGGGAGATCTGTATGATGAAGCAGACTGAGCAGAAGATCATGAGGAAGAGTTCTCTGCGCCAAGGTCTGCGCATCTGTTTTGGGAACATGTCAATCACTGATGATGTTATAGTCTCCAAGCCTGTAAACTAGCACACACAGTGTTGAGAAAAAAAAGTTATAAATTACAATGCAGGAGGATAAAGTCGAGCCTGGTTTTTCTTCTTTATGGGTCAAGACAACAATGAAAGAGAATACAGTTTAGATCCACGGGCATGAGAGCCACGGTAATTTTGGGCTTTTAATAATTTCTTTGAGTTGTTCTTTTTCCAGAGTGGAATGATTGTACAGCATACATCTTTAATGACCTAAAAAAAAATAAGAATTGGGTGCACAAGTTTGAGTTCATTTTCTATAATGCACACAGTCAAAAGTATACATGTACATACATCCCCACTAATATTTAGCTGAATATCCCTTAGCAAGTTGCACGGTGATCAGGTCCTTGATCGGTGATCACGTCCTTTTGGTCGCCTTCTGGCATAATTCTGGCTGCATATTCAACCACTCTTCTTTTCTTCACACTTGTAAACACAAGGCCATATTTTAGTAGTGGAAGAGAAATGACAAATTATACCAGAATGTTTCAGGTGAAGGAGCCCTACATGTTTAAAAATGTCCACCAAAACTATGGTGTTTAACAAACTCTCAGCTAATCACAGCACTGTGAAGCTGTTGAGCTCAGATGCATGGTAACAACATCACAGAGCTCTACTGGTGTCTGAACTACAGGAGTCACACTGTGTCTGTATGGCACCTCCTACACTCAGCTGTGATTCCTCTCAACCCTGTTACTACAGAAGGATTTCTGATTTGTATGACTGAACTGCATTGAAACAAGAAAAACTAGCTGGCACAAGCTCTGACAGTACACCACAGGTCAGTTCGTATATTTACCATTTCTGGACAAAATAATAAGAGAGAGACAACAGTGTTTCATTTCTAAGGTTTTAGGTACCAGGACATAAGAAAAGTTGTCCGATGCTCGACGGGAATCCAAAGAACATAAATACAACCTCGGATGAACAACATTGCATGAAATACAGTGTAATTATTTATTTAACAAAAACTAATTGGACCCCATGACACAATAGCTTTTACAACCATCTTTGGTAACTGAAGTAATTGTTTTTACATATGACTTTATTAGCCTCACATCGTTGTAGATTAATTCTGGCCCAGTCGTTATACAGCAATGAGGTCAGCTCAGTGACATTTACATTCATTTATGGAAAAGTCTCTTAAAGTCCAACCACAGTTTTTCAGTCTCTGGACTGGAAGGCTGTGGTGCAGTACGGGATCATTGTCCTGCTGCATGACCCAGTTTCAGCCAAACTTTATCTGTTAAACACTGGCTCACATTTGCAAAAATTTTGCTCATGATAATTTTAGACCCTGGTAAGGACCAGATTTTTTTTTTTATTATGTCCTGATACATAAAAACTGTTTTTGAGCGCCTGTTTAGTGCAGTAAGGTGTGCAGGTGACTGTATACTGTATGGCTGAGAGCAGCTGAGAGTCAGACCCTTTGCTACATGTCTTCGTCTCTCTCTCTCCACTTTCCTGTCAAGTCTTCACTGTACCTGTCTAATAAAGCCAGAAAAAGGCCTTTTGTTCCTTTTTTTTTAAAGTATGCATTTAGTTTACGATGTCAACTGAATATGTAGGTTGAATAGGAGGGTGAGACAGAAATCAAACAGGATTTTTAAGAGGATTGTTAGGAGTTTCATAAGTCAGTGCAATCTTATCAAGTACTCTTTAAGTGGTGTCAATATTCATTTGATAAAATACTGAGTAGTAAAGCATTTTTGTTTTGTGTGTTTGCAGTGAAGCAGCCTGAACGGCAATGACGAGTATTGATGAATTAAACGAAAAGGTTTTGGGGAATAGCATGTGTGAGTTTTACTTTACCGTTGAATCAATCCCCAACAAAATGAGCATTAAGAAGAAGCATGCTGCCCACAGCTGAGGAACTGGCATCATGGCTGCAGCCTGAGGAAACGCAATGAATGCAAGGCCAGGGCCTGGGAGGACATAAGAGTTATTTACATTTCTGTTGCCTCTATTCACTTGTATCATATTGTTTGCAACAAATTTGTGACAGTTAACATGAAACACTTAAAATCCTACCTGATTCCACCACCATGTTAATAGGAATTCCCTGTTTATAAGACATGAAGCCCAGAGCTGAGAAAACAGCGAACCCAGCAACAAAACTGGTGGTACTGTTCAGGGCACACAACCACAGACTGTCCCTGAACGCACGCAGACACACACACACACACACACACACACACACACACACACACACACACACACACACACACACACACA
>VURO01045299.1:0-15322 GCA_015108175.1 Pelvicachromis taeniatus | reverse complement strand
AGTCCACAAAACACATGTAAACTGGTTGGGCAAACTCCCATGCACCCTCAAGTATCATTGAGAGGATAAAGAGCTGATCCAGTGTTACACAACCAGGACGAAAACCGCATTTTTCCTCCTGTGTCAGAGGTTCGACTAACGGATGGATTCTCCTTTCAAGCACCCTGGCATAGACCTTCCCGGGGAGGCTGAGGAGTGTGATTCTCCTATAGTTGGAACACACCCTCCGGTCCCCTTTTTTAAAGATGGGAACCACCACCCTAGTCTGCCAATCCCGGGGTACTTTCCCTGATCTCCACACATTGTAGAGGTGTGTCAACCAAGACAGCCCTACAACATCCAGAGCCTTCAGGTACTCGGGGCAGACCTGATCCACCCCAGGGGCTCTGCCACCAAGGAGTTGTTTAACTGCCTCAGTGACCTCACCCCCGGAGATTGGCGGGTCATCCCCTTCATCCCCAGACTCTGTTTCCTCCTCGGAAGACATGCCAGTGGGATTAAGGAGGTCCTTGAAGTATTCCTTCCACCACCTGACAATTTCCTCAGTTGAAATCAACAGTGCTCCACCCGCACTATACACAGTGCAAGTAGAACACCATTTTCCCCTCCTGAGTCGCCTGACGGTTTGCCAGAATCTCTTCGAGGCAGAGTTTTAGCTTCTTCTACTGCCCACGCCGTGTTCCGCTTGGCCTGTTGGTACCTATCAGCTGCTTCCGAAGTCCCACAGGCTAACCAAGCCCGATAAGACTCCTCCTTCAGCTTGGTGGCTCCCCTCACCTCTGGTATCCAGCATTTGGTTTGGGGGATACCACCACGACAGGCACCAACCACCTTGCAACCGCAGCTCAGTGCACCAGCTTCGGCAATGGAGATGCTGAACATGGTCCATTCGGACTCAATGTCCCCAGTCTCTCTCGGAATGCTGTTGAAGCTCTGCCGGAGGTGTGCGTTGAAGATCTTGCGGACTGGGGCCTCATCTAGGCATTCCCAGCACACTCTCACTATACGTTTAGGCATGCCAGGTCTGTCCAGCGTCCTCCCCCATCACCTGATCCAACTCATCACCAGGTGGTCAGTTGACAGCTCAGCCCCTCTCTTTACCTGAGTGTCCAGAACATATGGCCTTAGGTCTGATAATACAATTACAAAATCAATCATCGACCTGCGGCCTAGAGTGTCCTGGTGCCACGTGCACTTATGGACACTCTTATGTTTGAACATGGTGTTCGTTATGGCCAAACTGTGGTCTGCACAGAAATCCAATAACAAAGCACCATTCAGGTTCAGATCCGGGAGGCTGTTCCTCCCAATCACGCCCCTCCAGGTCTCGCTGTCATTGCCCATGTGAGCATTGATGTCTCCCAGCAGGACAACAGAGTCCCCAGGCAGAGCACCCTCCAGTACCCCACCCAGGGACTCCAAGACAGCTGGTACTCTGAGCTGCCACTCGGCGCATAAGCGCAGACGACGGTCAGGACCCGCTCCCCGACCCGAAGGCGCAGGAAACAAACCCTCTCGTCCACTGGGAGAAACCCCAACATACAGCTAGACTGAGACAGAGACAGAGTCCAGCCCCCCTCCAGGAGCCTGGTTCCAGAGCCCAAGCCATGCGTTGAGGTGAGCCCGACTACATCTAGCCGGTACCTCTCAACCTCACGCACTCAGGCTCCTTCCCCACCAGACATTCCATGTCCCAATTGCCAGTCTTGGTAGCCGGGGGACACACAAACCCCTCCACCACGATAAGATAGCGATTCGCAGAGGGGGCCACAAGACCCAATATTGTTTATTGTAATTGTACATTGTCCAATCTGTTCCAAACGTCACATGCTTTTGACGTCAGTCTGAGTCTGGAGACATCCATGTGTCAATGTTAGGTCACACTTATGCCACCACCAACAGGAAATCACCAATAGATGATAACTGTCATCTAATCAAGATGAAGTGGTAATTAATGGTTCCACGCAGTGTGACATATGTTTAGATGGCATTTTCAACCACATAACTCTGCACGCCCAAGCCATTGTTCGGCTCAACCGCAGCACATCCAGGGTGTAAGGACCCTTTTATTGCTTGCAGCTTTAATCAAATTATAATTATTTTGATGACCTGTAATATATAGGTGTGGCAAATATGTAAAAGGCTAAGAAATCAGGGGAACTCAACGGGCAAATACTTTTTCGTGAGACTGTATGTTTGTGTGTGTTTTGTCAGGTGCATCCCAAAGTATCACGTGTGTCTGAGTGACTTGTCAGACTGTCCGCAGTATGAGTGCATTGGGCACCCGGCAACCTGCGATAAGAACAGCGAGGACCCGGCCTGCGACACTGAGGGCGTGGACCACCACAGTCTGTGCCATTTGCACCAGGCTGGAAAAACCTTGGCCTACATGGGCCGCTGTCAGGTATGTTCCACAGAAAGGAGGAAGACAGATGGGTTCAGGGGGAAACTGGAAATTGCTGAGCTGAGAGTTCTGTTTGTTGTTGTTTTTGTCACTTTGTTTTAAGCAGGAGACTTAATCATGTGCAGACTTCAATGTTTATAAAGCTAAAAACCTCTCAGTGTTGGAAAGACTTCAGTAAAGGTTTACTTATTCTATCAGTTAGTCCTTAACCTCAACACAAGCACATAAAACAGTCACAGAGGTTACCACTGAAAGGAAACCGCAAACAGGGCATTTAAAAGTAGAACCATCTCTTTGTTTGGATTCGGGAGAAAGACATCCTCTCTACTTTTAAGCATATAATTAAGGCTGGATCAGGTGGCCTTGAATCCTCCTCTTAGTGCATCATGGGAACCCCCCAGCAGCCTAGGCCTATTGCAGCGTAACTGAGTGTTTCTTTGTCACTCACCTTTTTCACTCATTCTGCATTTAATCATTAGTTATTAATCATTTCGGGCATTCTTCGACAGTGTGTTTTTTGTCGTGTCTGCACTTTCATAAAGACACCTACTGTAACGACACATATGCCTCTCCGCTGTGTAATCCATTACTGTAAATTTAAATGTTATGACCAAATGATCAGAGAAATGAGGGATTTTGGGGAATACTGTCAGATGTTCAGTTTCTATGCCATATGTCTGTCAAAAGAAGCCAATTGAGTCTAATAATAGATGTTGATGTTGTCATTTTTAGTTTGTACATGGATGTTAAAATCACCCACAATAATTATTGTATTTGAGCTGAGCACTAAATCAGATAAAAGTCTGAGAAATCAAGCCCTTGAGAAAGGTGGACGATAGATGACAACAAATGAAACTGTATCTTTTAGTTTTCCATTTAGGGCGGGTGAGGCTAAGCATCAGACTTTCAAATGATTTAAAACTCTGTCTGGGTCTTTGGTTGATAAGCTAGAGTAGAAGATTGTTGCCACTCCTCCTCCTCGGCCTGTGCTTTCATGGTTCTGACAGTTATTATGATTCGGGGTATTGATTAAATATTGGTGCTTGGTGTGTTGTGTCCTCAGGAAGCCTGTAGAAAGCCAAAACAAGTCTGCGGCCATAACGGCGAAACCTACAACACAGTGTGTGCTGCCTATTCTGACCGTGTTGCTGTGGACTATGAGGCCCCTTGCCAAGCTGTGGGAGCTGTCTCTGACATGGCCCCTGACTCAGCCTGCAGTTTGGTTTCTTGTCCATCTCTGTCCACTCCAGGCTGCCATCCGGTCACTCCACCTGGTGAGTGGAATAAGAAAAGTCTACAGGTGCACAAGATAAACTGTGGTCAGCCAACAGCTACAATTATACTGTGTACATGACATTTATGTAGTGTCATGAGCAGTACAGTGGTACAGTAGTTAGGACTGTCACATCACAGCAAGAAGGTTCCTGGCTGGGGCTTCACCCTGTGCCTGCATGAGTATTCCAGCTCCCTCTGGCCTAGGACATGCATTTTAGGTTAACTGGTGATTCTAAATTGACCATGGATGTGAGGTAAAGTGCTTAAAGTGTCTAAAATAAAGCACTGTATAAAAATGTCTGATACATCTTTTTGTTTTTTTAGTGTCATATAAATGTAAAGACTTTGCATTTTGTTAAAATATGTTCTCTGAACTTTATCCAGGAGCCTGTTGTCCCATATGTGCCAGCATCCTGCAGATCCTCTGGAGCAAAGAGCAGATGAACACATTCTCAAAGGTATGGATGGTTCACAGCTTAGCTGTTTTTTGGTTTAGGTAACAAAGCCACAGTCCAGGGTAATATGTTTATGAATCATTTAAACGCTGATGACAAAGGGAGTTTCAAAGTACGATTATCTTTAATGAGTGTTGTTAGATTTGAATTTTAGGTAGGGTACGAAAGCTAGAGCAGGTAAAATAAGTATTGAACACATCACCAATTTTACTACTACGTACTATTGACTGAAAATCTCACCGGATGTCGTAACGACCCGTACCCTCCACACATGCAAAGAAATCAAATCATAGATGTCCATAAAGTTATGAATAAGAATGAGAAATGACACGTGTAAAATGAAGAAAGAGAGGTGCAAAAAGACATGGGAAGTCATGAAGCTGAATGTCACGGTAAGCGATGGCAGACCGCAGCAATGCGGGTAAATAAGACCCAAACGCAGGACTCTGTGCGATGAATGCAGTGCGTTTATTTACAATGAAGTAAATAGTACACAACAATAAATCCCCGTACCTTCCGCATCTTCACCAGGTGTCCGTGCTCCGTGTCTCCGCTCCGCTAGTGTCAGTGTACCCCATGCTCGCTCGTCCTCCCGTTTCCGCGGTCCTGCTGAAAACAACGAAAGCAGCCGTAAATACCTTCACAAAGCAGCAGACTCACACTCATACAAACAGTTGCTGAGAAACTGACGGGAAGTCACGCAACGATCCAGCATCGATGAGAGCTCAGCCACACTGCTAAGTCGCTTTAAAGTTTGCTGAACAACATTTAGACAAACCTGCGAAAATACTGGGAGAATATAGTGTGGTCGGATGCGACGTTGGACGCCATAATACACACCATGTTTGGAGGGAAGGGGTACGGCATATCACCCCAGATACACCATACCTACACTGAAATCTAGTGCTGGGAACATCGGTGCTGGGCAGTTTTTTCTGCATATGACACTGGCACACGTCATATCATTCAAAGAAGGATGAATGGGAAAAGTGTCTCAAGCCTTGAACTCATGGACTCATGTTTCAGCACTCACAGTAACTAGAGGGTCAGGAGTACAATCTACATCTGCCAGTAACAGCAATGTTAACTTATCTTGGGGGGAAAAAGGTAAACGCAGACACTTTTTAAACTGCCATTTCTCTGTCAGTTTTACCAGTTTCTGGGTAACTGCAAAAAGTTGATTGTGTTCATCTGGACGTGTTCAGTGGGAGAAACGTTTCATCATCATCCAGGTGACGTCTTCAGTCTCAGCTGACTGCAGGATTCCAACCTTATAAACAAGCACATTTTGCATAATGACTGAAACTAGCACCACTGAAGGTGCACGCTCAGCAGCACTTTCAGAGTAGCATCTATAGGAATGTAATACATTTGACCAGCTGTTTTTCTGCTCCACCTTCGTTTTGAATTCAGATTTTAATTCTCACTGTAGATATTGACAGTGACCATGTCATATACTGAACAAGCCTTTTAATTCCAATCTTTTGTCATTAATATTTTAGAAAAATCCAGATATATGCTTTTGTTTCTGGGCTTATGACAACTGAGGACAACAAGTGCAAAGATTTGATTTGTAGAATATGATGCTGAGCATTAAACTCAGTCTTAAACATGTGCAGCAGTTATATTAATCCATTTAACACTGATGGAGAGCATTGTTTGCATAATAATTACATTTATTTTTGATACTTTATGCACAACTCTTCTGTGTGTAGCGAGGTGTTTTATTGCTTAGTTTCTAGAAGAAACAGTTTGAAAAATTCCTCCACCACATGTCATTTTCAGTCAATAGTAAATCATTTTTGGTAGTATAGTAGATATACTACCAAAACCATAAGGAGTTCAGCTGGAGATGTCTGTGTATAATGCAGGTATATGTTTTCACTGACCTTCAGGGTTTGTTATTGGGAAAACACACATACAGTCCTAGCTGGGTCGATGGTATCCTCACAGATATGTGTATAGGCAGTGATACAGTCTGTGACGCTGTTGATGGAAGACAGACTGTGTCCCAGACTACAGTCTGTAGTCTGGGACACAGACTACAGACAGTGTCCCAGACAGTCTGACTACAGACTACAGTCTGTAGTGTGGGACTACAGACTTTGATGCTACAGACTGTGTCCCAGTCTGTAGCATCAAAGCAGTGCTGCAGGGTCTGGCTGGCATTCTAGTAAGAGGTCACATTACACTGTCCCATCAGCTGATGGTGGTTAAACACAATAAGCTGAGGGGTGTACTGAGCAATGCAATCAGCTAATGTGATCAGCACTATGTTACGATATAAAATGGTCTTCTTTTCCCAAGCACATCAAAATTGTTTACAACATAACAGGTTACAACATGCGCATCACACCACAAACAAACTATGTTTGTTGTAGATGCGCGATTGGGAATCCCAGCATCCAGAAAATATAGGTCGATATGTGTGATAGAAAAAATCAAACCCAGAGACTCAGAGGAAGCCATGCCACACTTTATAGAGATCGTCTCACTGACTGGATTACTTCATGTCAGGATTGAGGAAAAGCACAGCCCAATGTAAGTGAGGGAGAGAGTGATGTGGAATTGCTGATGGATGTCAGATCCTGATCATATTTCAGTAAATTTTGTGGTGTGATGAGGGCGTAGTAACCTGCTGGGGTGTGCTTGGGAAAAGAGTGAGTATTTTTGTGCAATTTTTGAGCAATTTTTGTGCTTGAGTGACTCATAGGTCAGTCTTAAGTGGCGTAATTAATTAAAACATTCCTCTGATAATAACTAGGTCTGAAAAGAAATATAAATGAAACAGATTTTGAGAAAGTCTGAAGAACATTCGAACAGTGGCAGTATAATGTCTTCATAAGTGGATATCAGGCCCTTGTAGAGCAACATTTTGTATTTTGGTTTAGACAACCCAAAATGTGATGTCCACATATATGGACGCCAGGTACTGGGGGGTTAAAGAAATTTGAAGAAATTGTGGCTCCTCTGAAGTCAAATATTCAAAAATGACACAGTATTGTTCAGCGTATTTCCATGTGTGTTTCAATAAATTCATGCAGCTATTTCCAGTTTTCCTATCAACATCTAAAACACCAACATGATTGCATGCCAGTATTTGACCCAGCATGTGGGTGTGAGCATGTGGGTGTGAGCTGTTAGCCACTGGACGTTTTAGACAAGGATATGCAAAACCTGTAGAGTGCTGATCGATGAAGTTCAGTGTATAAGGTTGGAAACCTGCAGTCAGCTGAGACTGAAGAAGTCACTTGGATGATGATGAAACGTTGCTTTCAGGAGTGTTTTCTTTGTAGTATTTCTTTCAAATGATTGTCCCAAATATCAAGAAATGTATCAATTTCTCACTGCTGTCATTATATATGCGTTAGTTACATATACCCAGTATTTTCCAGTAAAAACCAATACTGTGGTACTATGCTCTGAGTTTGGCTGCATTTGTTGCCCTCAGGATGCAACTTTATGAAACACCTGTGTTCCATAAAGTTGCTTACTAAAGTGTAACTGAAGTTTTGCATGAAAGTTGGACAGTAATGTAACACTGTGTGTCACTGTGTGCAGCTGAATAAGAAGCAGCCGGTGACAGTCCACGATGTCCTTCAGATCCTGCGGCCTCACATCTCGGTGCCACAATGTGATGTTTTTGGCTACCTGAGTATTGACCACCTGCTGGTGGTCATCATCGCCCCAATGGACCAGCAGCCAACACCTCTGCAGGTAACAAACACCATCATGCACACATACAAAATAATAGGCTGTTAAATCTATTCTGCACACACGTATGTGTTGCTGTTCACTGCAGTGTGTTTTCACTTTGGTGAGAATGAATGAAGGGCTGTATTTTAGTTGTGTGACATTCCACTGAAAGAATTAGTAGCATGTACTTGTGTGTGTTGCTGTCACATGATCTTTGAAACGCGTGTCCTGATGGGCAGTCGGAACAAGCACAGTCATTGTGCGACTGCTTTGTTGTGACAAACACATTTGCTTTTACCTTTTTATTATATTTATTTAATAATATTTATGCTGCAGCTGACAGGGGTAAAGGAAAGTTTGCAAAGGACAGGAGAAGAAAGCCACAGAAAGAAAGAGAAAGGAAGGGGGTGGGGTGGGGGGTGGAGATGAAACAAACAGACATGCTAGATCTCCAACTGCTGCCTCAGCAGCAACACACAGCATCAGAAAGACAAAACAAAGGGACATATCATTTTGCTGTGGTTGGTTTTTCATGAAGTGTATTTGAAAAGGATCCAGAGGGAAAGACTCAGGAGCTCCTGGCTGCCCCTCAAGCCTACAGAACACCCGAAACCACCACAATGTGCCAAAGGGACCAAGGCTCATCGAGCCCCAGACCCAGGCCTGGCCGCCCACCCTCTGGGGTGCGAATGTACTGGCACCCTCAGATCACCAGCCAAGCCCAGCCTCAGACCGGGTATGGGAAATGGGGGGTGTGAAAAACCCTCCTGCTCCCATCCCCATTAAGACTGGCAGGTAGATGGCACATGATGACCTGAGCTTCACAGGGAAATACAACCTTAACAGAGAATGGGAGGATGAAGCGTTCTCATGTTGGCCTTACCTGCTTCTACAGGTGACGGGGGCCAGGCATACTTGGTCTGATTTTGAGATGTAATGTGAATTTGAATATTTGAAATATGGCCTCCATATAAAATCATTGCGATACCCTTTGTAGTGGCACCATGGTTGGTTGGTGTGTGTTGCACAGTGTCAGAAGCTTTTGACTTGATGTATGTAAATATATCAAAGGGAGAATGTTGTCACAGTGCATGTGACTCCTACAACCGACTGAAAATACACGGATCCACCCTCCACTGGCACCAATAACATAAAGCAGACAAATGATGCAAATACATGTGATATATGTGCGCGTATACTCCATCTGTTATTGTCACCCCACCATGACCCTGACAGCTGACCCCCCCCCCTCCCAGGAGTTTCTGCAGGAATTTTCAACTGTGAACGTCTTCAGTCCAATTTTCTGAACAGCTCCTCTCACATAAGACAAAAGGGAAAAACCGTGCATCTCTTCTTCACCTCGGATTTAAAGTTGATACCTCAGACCCCTCCTCTATGGAACCAGCTCCCAGTTTGAACTGGGGAGAGCGACACCCTCTCTGCTTTGTCATAAAGAGTATATTTAGGGCAGGGTCCTCCTTTAGTTAGGGCTCAGTAGGATTAGGCCTTCCCATGCAGTATTTCTACCTAACTCATCTTTTTCACTCACTGTGTGTTTATGAACCACACTGCATTTAGCTGTTGTTATTAACGCCTGGCTTTCTTACATAGTGTGTCTGTATCCCGTCCTCCTCCATCACCTCCCACCCATCACAGCAGATGGCTTTCCCTGGGAAAAGGGAATTTTCCGCTCCGCTGCTACCAAGTCCTGCTCAAGGGCAATATAAAGCACCTTGAGGTGACTATTGTTGTACTTAAATAAAACTGAGTTGTGTTTTGCAGATTGAAGCCTGCAGTAAAGAGGCTGAGAAGATTGATTCCCTCATCAACTACGCCAGCCCTACTCTGGTGTCCCACGTCCCTCTATCTGCCTTCCTCACATCTGAAATCAAGACATCTTCCGTCCACTCCTCAGGGGGCACGCCATCTTCACCCTTGGCACCCGCTCTTTGTTTACTCCTGGGTCTCCTTGTTACACCGGCTCCAGTGCTCCAACAGTTCTAAGTGCCACCGTCTGTCTCACTGAGCCAAAGTGAAGATGGTGAGTGTGTTTTGGCAGCAATGAAGTAAGAAGAGACGATCGTGATGACAATCATTAATATTGACTGACCTGCGTTTCAAACAATCAGGGTGGTTCAAAGCTTTCGTATGAACTGTGTGTAGTAATTAGTTACTCACTGGATTTCCCAACCAGTGTGTGTGTGTGTGCGTGTGTGTGTGTGTGTGCGTGCGTGCGTGCGTGCCTTTTAAGAAGCATTTGGCTTCACCCCAACACTGTTTATCCAGCGGTCCCAGGAGCAAGCTCTTCTCTGAAAGCTGTTGAGAGGAGATGCTGACTTCACGCCTCATTTTATCTTCTGCTCAGGCTTTGTGTATGTTTCTGTTTCTGTGTGCATTTATGTGTGTGTTTCACACACGCGCACACACACACACACACACATAATTTTTGGTGTCACTAAATCCAGGTATCTCTGTACATTGTAAACATACATTAGACTGAGTATAACCTCCATCCAAGGGCACACGTTTAAAGCCTGTGGTACATGACAGTGTACTGTGTTTGTAAGCATCAAGTGCATATGGACCTAGTGATTGAACCTCTAACCTCAGCAGTATTATTGCTCAAACTGAGCCCAACTACTCCAGCTTCTAAACACAGTTTTAAGGACTGCCTAAAAAAAGTTTCCAAAGTAAACTTTTCTGAAAATCACCCAGGATTTTAAGTTCATGCCACAGACCTGTCTTCTGTGAAACAAGCTCCCAGTTTGGATTGGGGAGACCGACGCCCACATAGGGAAATAGTGAGGTACTGGTCTATTTCACATAGCAGTGATCTAAGATAAAACCTTGGTCAGTTTCACCTGATCAGATCAAGCTTTTCACCAAACAAACCTGGTAACACTCTACTTGAAGTGGTGCTCATAAAATGTCATTAATATGTTTTATTATAAGGTAGAGAACCTACAGTAATACAGAGAAAGCACAGGCTGACAGTGGGAAGGAAAAAAAACCCTTTTAACAGGAAGAAAGGAGGGGAAGCCATCTGCTGGCATTGGTTACATAAATAATAAATATAAATAATATAAAAAGTCAGATTTGGAATAACGACTGACTTTAGTTTGCAAATATCTCCTTTAATGTTTCGTCCCAGTGGTACCTCGTTTGCACAGTGATCTAAATGATTGTAGTATTATGTGTCAACGAAGAGTAAAATTTGGATCCATTACCGTCGAGCTCTATTTACACTGTAGCCAAGTTCTTAGACTGCTGCTGATACGGATCATAGTTCATTCGTGAAAAACACGACTTTAATAAAAGCTAACTGCAGCTGATGAGCTCCAGCATGCTGTCAGAACATCAAGCGTAGTAGAGCCTCACTCTCATGTTATGATGACTGACTTTGTGCATGGCTACCTTGGATTTTTGAGCACAAGCTTTGGTCCCCACTTGGTGCCACATAACGACATGAAGCTAATTGTAATGTCTTCATTGCACGCCATTCACTGCATTTGTCACGGGGGCTAAACTATGCAAAAGTAACTGTAGCCCGGGCCACTACTGTCTGGCCATGCCTGCTCACCCGCTAAGCGAAACTGGTTTTTGAGCTTTTTACTGCCTTTTTATGTTATTAGAATATATAATACAGTCATCACAGTGACATAAACTAATCAATTTAATGCTGTCAGTTAAACTGAAGTATTTTATGAGCATCACTTCTAACAAAGTGCTGCCTTGACATTCCTCAAAATAAATTATAATCAATAATTAACCTTAAAGCAACAGAAAGGTCTGACCATGTGTGATGTCAGTAGCTCTGAAAAGCAAAAGGGAAGTTGATATATATGAGATGCAATAAGCCATTTAATAACAGAAAGGACAATCAGTTGCTACCCACAATTCACTTTGGGTAGATTTTCCACAGTATGCCTTTTATGTCTTATATGAAGTATTAATAAAAATGCAATATCTTGATAAGAAATGTCTCTATATTTGATATGTATCTGTATGATTATCAATGTGCCATGTTTTTGAAACAAATAGTTGGTATTGTTTGTTGCATGATGACAGTTATAAAATGTGTTTATTCCAGAACATAATATAATATGTGTTTTCCATCTCTTATGTGTTTATCTGCCTGTATAGCACAATGTGTCTCTATATCTAACAGTATTACTGTGCTAGGCAGCTGTGTAGCAGGGAACCCATCCATCTATTATTATTATTATTATTGTTATTATTATTATTAACTTCAAAGTGTTTTTTTTTTCTCTCACTGGAGCCTCGGCTGCTTTTTGTATGGTAAAAGTGTTTAATTCCAGTTTACAGTAAAAAAAAGTTCAAACTAAGCTGCTTTTTTCTGCTCCAAACAACAGCTCATGCTTTTGGAAGTACTCTTATTCACTTTGTTGATGTGATAATGACTCACATGATGCTTCTCTTCTTTAACATGAGGCCTGTTGTCCTCATTTTTAGCTCAATATTTGTATGATTGTAGATGTGATTTATATGCATCTGTTTTCTAAATGAGTTGCAGTTTAATTGTTTATGTTATACGTCACCTCTTTAGCCCTTTGAAATCTGTTTGACACATGCAGTTTTAGCCTTTGTCTTTTTACAGACCACGCCCTCAAATATGCTGTATTCTCATTGGCCAACTTTACAAGGAGAAGCGTCTGTAATGCTTGCAGTACTGCCTGTTCTTTGGTAATGATTTTGGTAATCATTCAGTGTCTGGAACATAGAATTTAAAGAAAGCACACGAAGCAATTAAAAAAATAAAATTGTATAGACAAGTCCAAACCTTTGGTTTTTTGCTCAAAAGAATCTGTATATTTTTTTTTACAAAGAGGGCATAATAGTTTCTCTTTAAGTCAAAGCTGGCGTGATTGATTGAATGTTCCCTGAACAATGGAATCAAAGCTGCTACTCCTCTGTATAAAAATACAAAATGCACATAGAAACATTACACATACCTTATTTTTTGCAACCTGTACCTAATAACAAATATTTAAAAAACATAGTTTGTCTTTTTAGGGTAAGTTAACTCATAAAGCTTAATTACCTGTAGGGTTTATCAGTTAGCTAGTTAATGTTAACAAAGCTAATAGCTTTGTTAGCTAATTTGTCGAGTCTTGAGTTTAAAATTAAGTTAAGTGACCTTTTTGTTGTTCTAGTTCACTCATAACAAACCTGCAGAATATTCTTAAATGTATATTTGATGACTGCATACATGATACATGAACACAGCATGTAAAGATTCAAAAAGGTTTATGCGAGGAGAATGTTAAAGGATTTTCTAGAAGATTCCTTCAAATGGGAAGGCAATATGGTTCATTCATCGCAGGATAAAGAAAGTCATCTTCATTATTACTGCATTATATTCAAAAAGGAAAAAAGATGGTAATTTTTTTTATAGTGTAACACGTTCGGCGAGTTAGTGGAGTGAATGGTTGTCTGTGTTAGCCCTGCGACAGACTGGCGACCTGTCCATGGTGTACATTGCCTCTCAACCTAAGACAGCTGGGATAGGCTCCAGCGCCCCCCGCGACCCTGAAAAGGATAAGTGAAAGCAAATGGATGCATGGATGGATGTTCTGAGAGTATTACTGAGGCTAGGTTATTACTCTGGGCAGCTGGTTAGCTGCCGGGTAAATAGTTTGTGCTTAATGTTGAGATGAATGTTTATGGGTCATTTTCAAGTTAACTTCCCTTCAGAAAACCGAATTTTAAGCTTTTAATGTTAAGGCCTATTTGGAATGG
Organism: Pelvicachromis taeniatus; assembly: GCA_015108175.1. Classification (NCBI taxonomy): domain Eukaryota; kingdom Metazoa; phylum Chordata; class Actinopteri; order Cichliformes; family Cichlidae; genus Pelvicachromis; species Pelvicachromis taeniatus. Next base: position 1,732 of record VURO01045299.1, on the reverse strand, counting down.
GATAGAGTAATCAATGTATTCAGCAGAGATGGTTTCTGTAATAAAAACAGGCATGACCACTCTGTCTCTGTTAGTATGCATGATTCCTTTTACCAAATTGTCTTCTTGTCTGTTTTCTTGACTGGGTTTGGCTCTAAAGATACCATGAATTGAAATGTCAGGAAATCAGGAAATGTCAGATTATACATACCATTATACATACCATATACATACATACATTATACATACCTGATTTCCTGACAATCCAAATGCATATAACGTGTAGCTTCCTCATGAGGTGATTGGAATTTTGAATTAGATGCATTTGTTTCTGACACAACAAAAAGACAGCATTCACCACCTCTTACAGTTAATGTATTTGCAGAGTAGCCTGAAGGCTGATATGTCATTTGTTGCAAAAGTTATCAAATCTGCATTGACATCTCCAGACCTCACTAAATAGTGCACATGTTGAACAGCGTAGTGAAAGATTCATTAACCCACGGAGATTCAGGAGTGATGTGTTTATGTTAGATAACAATGATAATGTGATAATTGCCCCATTACACAACCCCCCCCCCCCCACACACACACACACACACACACACACAAAAAGCACACAAACAAAAACATTTTCCTCCACTATTTAACGAGATAAACTGGATTACATTAAACATTTGTGTTGCCTGTCTGCACTCCTTCCTTGCCAAAGAATTGTAAAATATCATTAACTCTTGAATAAATATCTACTATATTACCAAAAATGATTTATTATTAGCTGAAACTGGGGGGTGGTTGAGAAAATCTTTAAGCTATTCCTTTATGGAAAAAGCTCTAAAAGACTTTGAAAACACCTCAGTACTTATAAAACTGGATTATTGGTAAATTGTGCATAAAGGATCCAGAGTTAAAATAATTACTCTACAGAACACAATTTTCCCCATCAGTGTTAAAGTAATTAATATTACTGCTGAATATGTTCAAAGATTGAGCTCATTTTATGTGACCGCATATCTATGGAAAAATTGCTGTTCATGATCTTAATTTTTTTTATTAAAACTAGCGCGGTCATCATGATTAACGCAATTAATTGTCTGGAGCGCAAAATGGACAAACTTTGGACAAACTGCCCGAAATGTGTTGACAGAGACATTTCAGGGATTGTGAGTCAGTCTGCGCTCCAGATGGGTTAATTGTTAATCGTGTTAGTCATGATGACAGCCTTAACACGTATAAGCTGCATTAACGCGTTAATGCTTAGTAATATCTCACACTGATCAATCCGCGTTAACTCGTTAACAAAGATTTGCCTATTTTGACACAGCCTTAAAGCTGTGGCCTGTATTTACTCACTGTCTTTCGGACCGCCTCGAAGAGATTCTGGCAAACCGTCAGGCCACTCAGGAGGGGAAAGCGTTGTTCTACCTGTACTGTGTATAGTGCGAGGGGAGCACTGCTGACTTCGACTTAGGACATTGTCGGACGGTGGAAGGAATACTCCGAGGACCTCCTTAATCCCACTGGCACGTCTTCCGTGGAGGAAGCAGAGTCTGGGGACGAAGGGGATGACCCACCTATTTCCGGGGGCGAGGTCGCTGAGGCAGTTAAACAACTCCTTGGTGGCAAAGCCCCTGGGTTGGATGAGGTCCGCCCCGAGTACCTGAAGGCTCTGGATGTTGTAGGGCTGTCTTGGTTGACACGCCTCTGCATTGTTGCGTGGAGATCAGGGGCAATACCCCTGGATTGGCAGACC
>VURO01045296.1:10482-25297 GCA_015108175.1 Pelvicachromis taeniatus | reverse complement strand
ACACAGCAACCTTTAAAAATGACAGGAGACAGAGAAAGAAAGGTGAGAAAGAAGAATAAGAATAACACTTAATTCAGTTTTTGATGGCATTTTACACACAGTACTGGCACAGTATCTAGAAAATATGGGATAATACTGGCATCATATACAGCACTTCTGAAGAAATTATATGGGACCCTGAAAAACAGGACACAAGTGAAAGAACAAAGAACAGTGAATGACAATTGATGGACTTGCTCAGACGATCACAGTACTGGCCTCTTTATTCAACAAAATTAGCGGAATCATATACAGCAGTACTTATGTAGATGAACTTAAAAAGTGTCCAGTTAAGAGGTCCAGAGAACCTCTTAAACAAACAATACAAACAACAGATATAAATTTTATCTGACCCAGATAGACTGCAGTTCATAACTTCTTACCTGAAGTTCAGTTCCTCTGCCACTGGGACCGGCGGCCGCCTCGGGTCTCTCCTCCTCCTCCCTCCCCTTTCTCTCATCCACCTGCTGGCTGGCCTCCACCACTTGCTGATGTTGCTAAATAAGTGGAAGCTCCGCCATAGCCATCACCAAACAATTCAGTTATTTTTACACATTTGGCAGCGTCTGCCTGAAGGGCTTGTTTCTTTTTGGCCCTAATTTTTTCTGCACCTCATTTCCTTTTTTGTTCTCTATTTTCTTTAGTTCGTCTATAAGATTGCTAAGCAAGGGGGCGGGTGCATCCGACCTCCTCTGCTGTAATTGGTCCAGCCCAGAGTCGATCATGACCAATTGGCCAATCCAACACCTTTCATTGTTTATACCCTACCCTATGCCCGTGAAGAGAACATTTTTGCTCGGATTATGTTTTTTCTCATGCGTGACTTATGATATAAAAATAATTCTGTACACCCCCTCATCTGCGTGACTTCTTCACCAGTCAGTAAGTTTGTTATTGACCTCTTGTGTTTGTTTCAGTGGATCGTGGCAACCACAGCGAGCACAACCCGTCAGAGTCTAAGGAGACACAGGAAGTTCAACTCATCCGCAAAACGCTCAGGTACACAGGAAGTGACGTCATGCTGTGAAGGGTTTTGTTTCTGTGATCAAATGACTTGGAAAAAAAAGTGATCAAATAACTTGGTTGCATATTTAATTTTGTTCTGCCACCATCAAAAATGTAAAAAAAAAAAAAAGATCAATAATCAACACATGACAAAGATCGAGGTGCACTCTAACAAAAGAAATCAATTGAATGATTGACTGATTGATTCTCTCTCTTGTCGTGCAGTGGCATCCCTTGCTCTGAGGCTCAGCGCCACTTCCTGTCTGTCTGCAGCTCTCTGCAGATGTATGGCGTCTCTCTGTTCGCTGCCTACGTAAGCTCTCTGATCACTGATCAATATAAAAACTTCAGCTGATCAATCACTGATCTGTGTTGACGCCATGATTTTGTGCAGGGGGAGAACCACACCGAGTACTTCCTAGGTCCAACGCCAGTAGGAGTTGTCATCTTCAAGAACAAAGAGCTTGTGGGAAAATATCTCTGGTAGGTTAAAAATGCCTGGATGACATCACAGTGATATGAACCAATCAGAAGGTTCACATCAGTGTTAATATTTAATGATATGTATTGATAAGTTTAAATGTGTGTTAGCGTTTCTGGTGGAATCTCTGAGATGAAGACGATGAGTTGTGGTCAGGAGGATTAACAGCTAAGTGGCCACAAGCAGGGGGCGAAGCCAAAACAGGAGGAAACAGAAATATATGACCGGTCATGTTTTGTCCTGCTGTCATTTGCAGGCAGCGAATCGGCAAACTTCACTTCAAAGATGAGAAGTTCGAGCTCCGAGTGTCAAGCAGAAATGTGAGTTCCTATTGGCTGACTAATGCTAACAGTGATCATGTGATTAAAAATGTTTTGTAAAATGTGCAAAAACTTTATTTATAAAAGAAACTGCTTGCCTTTCAGGGTTCAGAGACTTCATTCTTCTTCCAAACGTCCGATCGCCGCGACTGCAAACGTTTGTGGAAGTGTTGTGTTGAACATCACGCTTTCTTCAGGTAACGCACTTAAGTCTCTGTGAGGATATTTAATCTGCTCACCTTCTCCAGGTATTCAGCTCTGATCCTGAAACAAGATGTTTCAGTTCCTCCCTGTTTCTTCTGATTGGCTGCCCTTCATCTGGCTTCCATAAACTAAACGTAGGTTCTGGTAGGCTCCACCTTTCCCTGTTCTCAAATCGCCCCATTAGCCTGCCTTCACCCATTTCACATGTATCAGAAAACCTGGAAATGGTGAAAAAATAAGAATACCTGCACTCTGTGACATCACACAGATCCATGAGGAGTAAAAAGAGACAAACACACCCACACACACACACACACACACACACACACACACACACACACACACACACACACACACACCAATGCACACAGACTCACACTGACCCACAGACATACGTGCACAGACAGACATGCAAAGATACACATACACAGACACACACTCACGCAGAACTCAAATTTGCCTTTGTTTTCAGGATGTCGGAGGTGAACCTTGTAACACACAAACTGAAACACAGCAGGTGAGTGTGCGCGCGCACACACACACACACACACACACACAAACGTGTCTCATGACGCATCCTTTTCTTCCAGTTTCACTTGCTCTAAAACACCGTCTCTCCCTCGGCTGAACGTCGGTCTGTTGAACGATGGCATTGACAACAAAACGCCATCAGCTGATATGTGTGTGATGGCAACGCGGCGAGGTGTGTTTAGGAAGACGTGCTTTGGTTTTACTACCTGTTCCTGTAAAAAAATAAACTACAGCTCTACCCCCACTCCTCTATTCCAGCCAGTCAGAAGCAGAGTTTCAGTAGTGAACTAATAACAAAACACAGCTTGCCACCTGCTGTTCAGAGGTGAGAAAACATGCTGATGTCATGTGATGCTGACATGCTAGCATGTATTTTGATGATATCATGTGTCTGAAATTGCAGGGGGTCAGAGGGCAAGGCGGAGCCTGATCATGCTAAGCGCAGTGCACCATGGGAAAACAACACAAACATGTACATTTAAAACAACCTTCTGCAAGGTGTAATGTGATTACTGATGAATGTAATTTGATTAATGCAGAATGTAATCTGATTACTGCTGTAATCTCTGATTTCCTTGAAACAGTGGTCTGTTCAACCCAAAGTTTCATCTAAACACCAACAAAGAAGAACAAGTCCCAGGAAGACCACAAAGGTAAGGAAGTAAGGGAGAAAGGAACAGAGAAAGGAAATGAAAGAAGGATGAAAGGAAGGCTTAAATGAAAGAAGGAAGGGACAGAGAGAGAAAGGTATAAAATGGGATGATGAAAATAAGGAAGGGGTGACAAATGGAAGGAAGTAAGAAAGACAGGAACGAAGGAGGCAGGAAGAAAGGAAGTAAAGGTAAAGAGGAAGGTAAAATGACACATTTTCCTGTTTGTGTTTGAGGCGGAGCAGAAGTCTGGATGGAGATCGACCAATCAAAGAGCAGAGGAGGAGGTAAGGAAACTGTCATTTCTTTAATGCCTTCTTTAGCTGTGTCCCAAAACCTAGGCCGCATCCTTCGGAGGCTGCATTTGTAGACCGGTTACGTTACAGCGACGCGACAAAGGCTGTCCCAATTCGTAGACAAACACGTCCTTCATTTTCCCGAATTTGACGGATGGGTCAGGTGTATCCTTCGTTGACCAACATATCCCGGAATTCATAGCGCAGCCTAGCCAATTCCAGTTTCCAACAATGGCGGCAGCTATTTCGTATTAATATTACTCTGATTACTCTTTTGATCCGCGATCGAGCTGGTGGGTAACCGACGTCTTTGAAAACGTCAGAGCACTTTTGCAAATATGTGATGTCCTGAGTAAATTGGTTTGTTTTCGCTCAGCTGAATAATTGTCAAACAGAAAACTGATCAAACAGAAGTGTGAGGTGGTAGCAAATTTATTCCAGTGTCCTGTTATATTTTCGATAGCAAGGAGCAGACAGCTGAGTTTATTCAACTCCACTGAGACAGCTGGTGACGCAAATCTGAAGGCTAGACCGTCCCATTACACAAGCCTCGCACTTCAGCCTTCTCGGTCTTCGAAGGACCTGGCCCACGTAGACCGCAAAGGCCGGGTCCTCCTAAGCATGCAACCTAGGTTTTGGGACACAGCTTTTGTTTCTAATAAAGTTTATTCAAAAGTGTTCTCATGTTTGTCTTATGATGCTGCGCCCACCCTCAGATTTCACAATCATGTGACTGTTCAAGATGTTTAATTGGCTCTCTGCCCAGCAGGTCTCGTTCCCGTGGCAACACGAGCAGCGGCAGCGAATCAGAAAAGATGTCAAGTAATGGTGAGCGGCGCCGAAGAAGAAGGACAAACCGGTAAAAAAAAAAGAAAGAAGTTAAATTAGCGACTCAGTGTGGCCGACTGTGATACTAACAGAGCTAACTGTATCCATAATTTCCCATTTGTACCTAGCAGTCACCACAGTGATCGCGGTCCTGACGCAACTTCCTGCCACCGTCACTGTCGCTGCACCCGATCGTAAGTAAAACACTAACGCTAAGACCGCTGACATGTGCTAAAGGCTAATGCTAACACTTGCTCTGTTTGTAGCCGCAGTCCTGACAACCAAATATGGAAACACATCCAGTAAGTTAGACATTACAAAGTACTCTGATTACTTCCAGTAGTCCAATTACTTCCAGTACTCAGAATACTGCGTGTCCTTACCATGTGTCCAGGAAGCAGTTGGTGGAGCCTGCTGGTTTGATTGACAGACAAATGGAGGACATACCTTATAAGGAAGTGAGGTAAGTGAGGGAATAAGGCAAGGAACTGAGGGAGGGAGGAGGGAAAGAGGGAACTAAGGAGCATATTTGTGTCTTTCAGGGTATTGGGAGAGCCAGTCAGAATGTGCCGTTCTCGTTTGACTCGAAGGCATTGGCAGTGGGTGTCAGCCTCAGACCTCTGGTGGGTGTGGGTCACCTGTGCCATGTGTGATGTGTTCACGCTTCATACTGTCTTAATCTGAATTTAAAGGTTTGAATTGAAAATGTTGGTCAACCTTCGATTTCATGAACAGGCCAAATCACAGCAGTTGAAATTCAAATCCAACGTCAGGTTAGTTACCTGTTCCACAGACGGTCTCAGGTGCTGTCGAGAAAACAAATCAGAGAAACAAGCAAACCGAAATTGCTTTATGATCACTACAAAACAAAGAATCACTCAGAGGAATACAGAAAAATACAGACCGGCCCTCCACTGATACGTCACGACTCCTCTGACCGGCCGAAGGAGAGCCAGAAAATCTGGTTTACTGTAGGTGTAATCTGAAGTAAACCTAGATGACATGGTTTTGGACAGTATGAGAACAGTGACTGATAACTTATTAGAATGTATAATAACCGAAGTTTACAAGGAAAGAAAGAAAAATGTAACACTTAGCTGTACACGCAGAGTAGGAAGGAAATATTTCATGACTTTACAGAAGAAATTAAAAGAAAATGAAAAGTTTTTTTTTTATCTGTGGCGAGTTTAGCATTGACCTGCTGAATCCAAAACTACAGAGGAAACTACAAATGCTTTTAAAATGACCTGTTCATCCACAACTGGGAAAATGTTCATATTGATGGTGTCTGTGAAGGTTCTCAGTCATCCAGGTCATCGTAGTCTAAGGAGCTTGGAAAGAAAAGCATCTTGACTTCTTTAAGTTGCTTGAAGATGTTTCACCTCTCATCCGAGAAGCTTCTTCAGTTCAGTTCATTAATAGTGCATATGACATATTTTTAAGAATATTCATGACATTGTAAGATGAAAACTGTCCAACAGTACAAAACAGCAGAAAGCAAAAACATTGATTGAGGTCCAGTGCAGCCGAGGGAAAAAAAAGACTGATCTCAGAACCACTGATGAGTGCAGAGCAGTCAGTTTATAATTTTTAATCTGAGAGGCAAGAGCTGCCTGCTTCTGAATGAACTAACCCACAAAGTTTATGAGGTCATTCAAAACTCATAAACTCTGTCACAAGGTTGTGACAGAAACCTGCTCTGGTACTTTCTCAGTGACAAACTTACAGCTGATCCTGATGTGTGGTTCACTGACCCGGTCCAGGCTGTCTAGTGATGCCGACTGAAAAATATAGGAGCCCAAAATGTTGCCATGACAACTGTATTAACTGTATTTATGCTGGAAATCAGGAACGGTCTCCTCACAGAAGTGAGCTCATCAGAAACAATAAAGCTTTATTCAAACTGAAGCCGCACACAGACATGCTGATGTCATTACTGCTGTTGATGACATCAGCACTCTCATTATTAATAAGGGTGATGTCAGTATCACCATGACAATGCTACAATAACATGCGTGTAATAAGTATGCAATGAGGTTTTATATGTTAACTTTTTTGTGTATTTTTACTTTTTTGCTTTGTTTGTGTTTTAGTTGCACAGAGCTGCTTCCTCCTCTTCCTGTTACCATGGCAGCTGACACTTCCTGTCGGTTTTCCATGAACGAGCACAGTTAAGACATGGGCGGGGCTATTGTGAAGTCTCCTTTTGAAGCCTCGAAATGAGCATTTCTGACAAAAAGACAGATGTGATCCAGTGTTTTCAGACGTCAGACAGCTGCTTCCATGGACCTCTACAGGAGCTGTTGACCCTGGTGGCCTTCAGACAGAACTTCATGCTTTGCTTCATCCAGGAGCTGCCACCATGTTTGTCATCATCATCTCTGTTACCAGTACTGGAGGCGGAGCTTTATCAGACTGGCGCTTCACTGGTGTGTTGGTTCATGGCCACTGTCCAGAGGTTCTGAGCTGACTTCTTGTGACGTTCAGGTCACTTCCTGGTTAAATGTCAGAGATGAGGGTAGATAATGGTTAATAAGGCAGGTGTCTGGAGGAGATTACAGGTGAAGAGCAGTTTGGGGAGTGAAGGCAATCTGAGAATTGCCTTCACTGAGGGCTGGGAGAACTGACGCTGTTGCTGTCCGTCTTCATGGAACAAGTGTAATGGAAGCACAGAAGAGCCTTCACACCTGTAAACACACCTGTCTCACCTGCTTGTATGTGGTCAGTTTTTGAGTCTGTTTTATTTGCAGTCATTTCATTTTTAGTTACTCTGGATGTGAATGAATGGCTGCCTCATCTCACTCTCCCTGGTTGTGATGAAGAAGGACTTCTCTGTTTTATGATCTTTGAAATTAAGGCTGTCACATGTACCTGCTGTCAGCTGTTCTTTGTCTGTTGTCATGTTTGTGTCTCATTTTGTTTTCTTTTCTTTGTTATGGTTTAAAAAATCTGAACAATCAATAAAACTCTGACTGACATTAACATTAAAAAATGTAAATATTGTTTATTAATGATGGGGCTGTTGTGAGGAGAAACTGTGAGAACCTCTCCCTCCATCCCAACAGGGGTCGCTGACACAAAGCATTCTGAGTACAGAAGAAGACGCCCACTGTCCTCACGTGACCGTCCGCAGCGTGACGTGACATCAGCTGACTGCGGCCACCGAAGAGGCAGAAGCAGCACAAATCCTCCTTCGACCTTGCTCCGTGTGTCCGCGCAGAGTGACCCAGCATGGCGAGCCAGTCTCAGGGCATCCAGCAGCTGCTGCAGGCCGAGAAGAGGGCGGCCGAGAAGGTGGCCGAGGCCCGCAAGCGTGAGTACCAGCCCGGCCCACGGGGCGCCGAGCCCGCAGTGCGGCCGCTGTTACAGGGGGCAGGGAGCAGAAATCGTATAAGGCAGAACTCGATTCGTAATTTACAGACTTTCATCGGCTGCTCGCGTTCTTCTGACGTCAGACACGGACCGAACTCGGTACAGCATCATCGGATCGGCCCTCCGTCAGACTGCTGGCCCCTCTCTTAGCCCCTCAGGGAGGGGATTATAGCTGTGCCCGACCCGGCTCAGATCGGGATAGAAGCAGGTCTGTTTCCGCTGTGAAGGAGAAAACCCGCGCCAATGTAACGGCTCCGTCACCGGGTCAGAACCGTTACAGGGTCGGTAACTGCAGGGTGTTCACTTCCGGTCAGACCCTGATTCATCCGCGGATGTCTGTTTCTGTGCAGTTTTTTGTCACATGATCAGTGTGCTTCCCGTCTCCTGATGGTGAAACACTGAGGTCATGTGACCCAGAGACACTTCAACAGCAGTTTTAAATCAGGTCATCTGCAGACATTAAACTTCCACCCGTCAGCTCTAAACCTCCGGACGGTCTGAGTTCAGTCTTTAAATGGTTTCTCTCTGGTGTTGTGACGTGTGCAGGTAAGAATCGGCGCCTGAAGCAGGCGAAGGAAGAAGCTCAGGCTGAGATCGAACAGTACCGCCTGCAGAGAGAGAAGGAGTTCAAGACCAAGGAGGCCGCCGTACGTACCCTCCTCCTCTTCTACCTCCTCGACCTCCTCTTCCTCTCCATTTACAGGCTGAAGAATGATTTATTATTTTCCTTCTTTAATTTAGCGCAAATCACACAACCAAATTTAATTTAAGCTTTTGTTCCTTTATTTTATTTTTTGTTTCACTTTCAATTTTTAAAATATTTTTAAATAATGTTTTATATATATATAAAATTAGTTTTCTGTGTTTTTATTGATTGGATTATAAAGTAAAATCTAAATGTTTAATACCTTTAAAATAAATACTATTCCTGCACTCTTTTTTTTTAATCCTTTTGAAATAGTTTTTTTGTATTGTTTATTATTAAATCATTAATAGTAGTCTTATTAAAGCTTTATTTATATAAATGTAAACCTGGTTTTTATACTTAAGTCCTCTGTGTATAAAATTGCTCTTTCAAATTAAAAGTTTTATATAATGTCCCTCCAGGCTCTAGGTTCCCATGGTAACAGTGCCGTGGAGGTGGATCGTGACACGGCGGAGAAGATGAATCGTATCCAGGCCAGTTACCGTAGTAACCGGGAGGCGGTGCTAACCGAGCTGCTGAGGCGCATCTGTGACATCCAGCCAGAGTTTCATGCCAACTACCGTGTGGCTGGCTGAGTGGGTGGGACCATAGTTATGTAAGTGGAGTAAAGATCAGGGGGAGGGGGGGCAAACAGAGGAGACCTGGACATTAGTTTTGTTAGCAGCATTAGCTTGGATAACTCATGTGATTTCAGAAACTCTATAAAAGTGTTAAAACCTCAGAGAGTTTTTATTTTGAAGGTTAAGGTTCATTTCTTCCTGTTTTCCCATGCTGGGTGAAGGTGAGGGCTAAATGTTGGTGTTACTGTGGTGATGTTTACGAAATATTTATATCAAATTAAATTTGTTTTTCTTTAAGTGTTTCCTGGATCTTACAAAATAAAAGCATTTTCTTTCCACTTTGAACACCAGCCATTCAGGTGTAAGTTTACCAGCAGTCACCGAGTGATGTGACAGCTGCTAACAGGCTGTTTCATCATAGCTCTGCTGTCTGATTGGCTGGAGAAAGTGGAAAGAGTTTTATTATGAAACTGCTGTTCATTTCCACATTGTTGTTTCCTGTTTGTGACCATGTGACTTGTTGTTGTTGTTGTTGTCTATGACATGGTGATGATGAACATATTAAAAAGGATGTTGATTGGATGAGTCTCTGCTGCTGCTCTGTGACTGGCTGAAGGTGTTACAGGTGAGATCATGGGGTAACAGGTGCTCACAGATGGGGTGGATTTAAAAAATCGATTTCCCCTATTCAAATGGATTTTAGTTTAAACTAAAAAATAAAGTAATAAATATAAAATAATGTATTCATGATGATTCAATTTGTTTCACTATCCACTCTGTGCAGGCAGAAAGCTTATTAAATGTTTAACTGTAGATATACAATAATTTTGCTGCTGTAAAATCAGCATTTTGTCATATTTGAAATGTAAATCTAATCTTAATGTATTTTCTTTAAAATACAGTGGGTTTTTTTTCATAATATCATAATTTAATAATCCATAATTATATGGAAATGCATATTAAATAGTTTTTAGTGAAATATAAGTCCTCCAGTATGGCAGGAAAAGTCCTGTAACTTACTTTAAAATTAAATATGTTCCCTAAAACGGTGGCCAGAGCTACACACCCATGACACCCTTACCCAGGTAGCTAGCAGCTAATGAGCAGCACATGTGTGCAGTTAATAAAAGGACAGGTAATTTTTGTGGCGCTGTTGCACGCACAGCGCCACAAAAATTTGTCAGTTGCCAAAAGATAACTTACCAACGTGTACATAACTACTGTATATCTTCTAATAATGGCCTGTCTCTTATTGACGCCCGTTTCTAATAAACGCCGGTTTGAAAACATGTCACGACAAATAGACGCCGGTCTGCCGTACTCCAATAGTAGCCGGGCGACCTTCGACCCGGAAGTCCCTCCGCGCTGTCTTCTTCTTTTTAAATTTTATTGGCAGTTGGCAAACAACTGAACGGTGCATTACCGCCACCAACTGGTATGGAGTGTGACTGGAACGTCGCTCAAAAAAACAAAAACCCTCCGCGCTGTCTTTGGTCCTCCCACATGTCATCACTCGGCCAGCTGTTTCCAATCAGCCTAATTTAAGCTGGATGCAGCGACCATCAAAGTGGGATTAGTACACTAAACTGGAACTGTCGGCTAGCAAACCTGCTAACTGTGAATTTCTGGTCTTTTACTTCCTCTTGAGGAGAGTCGGGCGGAGAGAAGTTTCGGGGAGGTGTCTTTTCACCTCAGTCTAAAAACTGTGCCTGGGTCCTCTTTCCCTCTCACTACTGTGACAATTCCGTCTGAGAAGGGAATAAAAGCCGGTCTCCAACAACCACCGGTCTCTTAAACGCCGGGCCGGCCGAATAATTTTTTGAATAAACGCCGGGGATACTAATGGAAATACTGTAATACTCCTGCGTGCTACAGGCTATAGTGTACACTGTACACCTACTTACTGGTTTTTGTTGGATTAGTTTGCATCTCCCAGTTAATTTGTGTGTTTCTCTTACAGCTCTGCACCGCTCAGACTGCAAAAAATGCACGTGCTCTTTGCGAGCTCGTTCGCGGCTCTGCCCTCAAGGGTGATCATTGGTTAATGGTAATCATGTGACTGATGCAAGCCAGATCCGTTTAGTTAGCAAAATTGTGATTAAAAGTTACTGTAAATGTTATTATTGAGGGGCACAGGCAGGACTCCACACACACACACACACACACACACACACACACACACACACACACACACACACACACACACACACACACACATTAAAAAAATGAACAAAAAAAAGAAATGGGCACCCATCAGGATCACGATTGTGTGTACATAATTGTGAGTTTCATAACTGTTTGTTTGTATAAATGCGATTGTGTGTTTATAATTCTGTGTTTCAAGACTGTGTGTTCATATTTGTGTGTGTGATTACGTGTGTCTAATTGTCTGTCTCACTGATCACTGCTGCTGTAGTGTAGATCAGCTAGTCTCGGTAATCATCCTATTCATGTAATGAAGCAAAATTCATGTAATGAATAGGATGAGGGACTTTCGTAGTAGCAGTCCAACAGCGCCCTATTTTCATGTCTTGCCCACCGATGCCTTCGTGTTCCAGTAGCCCACTTCTTGCCAGGGTGCCCTGGTTCCTCAACACCTGACGCGGACATTGTTGATCCGGGCGACGCCCGAGCCGGTATGCCTTTATATTTCTGTCTCTCACTTATGTCTAGCCTTGGGGACCCTTACTGGATACAGACGGCCCCAGGTGGGAATTTAACTTGTGACCCTCTGCTCCAAAGGCATGTAGTCTTACCACTAAGACTACACTACGCTCACTAGTATATAATATGTGTGTGTGTGTTTACATTTTGTTTTTTTTTACATTTTTATTGTTTCAATTGTTCCAGTGGCGCAATTGGTTAGTGCACGGTACTTATATTTTTATTGTTCAAAAATGTTTAAAAATTTCATTGTTGTATTTATTTAGAATCATTTAAACAACATAAAAAAGAGGAAACGGTTACTGCGGGCCCTTAGTTAATCATAAACTCGTTTATTTGATATGGTTTAAACTTTATATGCAAGTTCAAACTCTGCTCATTCATAACACGTCTCACACACAAACGAACGCGTGCACACACACACACACACACACACACACACACACACACACACACACACGTGTACTGTAATCATGTTCTTCCTGGGCTCCATAAGAAACCTTTACACTGTGATAACACCCCATAAAACAGCACACACAGTAAATAACTGTGACACACTGTGTGCGTGTGCACGCATGTGAACTAGGGCTGGGCAAAATGATTATTTTCCGAATCGATGAATCTAGTGATTAATTTTTCGATGCATCGATGAATCTAATGATATATGTTACTGCTAAGCAGCTTAAATTAGTTTTTCATTTACGGAGGTTGGGTGTTTATCTCTGAGTGTATGTCTACGTGGGGGGTGTCTGGATGAATTAAAGGGTAAAAACCAGCGTTAGTAAAAAAGTTGAAAACTTACGGTCGTTTAATGATAGGCCATTTCATCCTTAAAAAGCCGGCAAAGACTGAATCACTTCCTTTTCGGTTAAAATATCCCCATACTGTAGAACTGCGTGTTCGGGGGGCGTGGTTTAAGTCGACATGTTACCGCTACTAGCTGCCGCTATGTGTTTTTTTGAAAGTGATGACGCGCAAATTTTTTACGTCGACGTATTTTACGTCGACGCGTTGTCCCAGCCCTAATGTGAACGCGTGATTCATGTTCATAAACCGGCTGCTGCGTTCCTGAAGGAGGAGTGCATGTTTGGAAGCCCCAGCAGCTTCTGGTGTCTGTCTCCATCACTCTTCATCACCCTTCTCCTTATCCTCTCTCTGAAGCTTTTTTGTGGTGAATGAATTGATGACATTCATCCAGCTGTGAGAGGAGAACCTCACATGTACCTGCTAACCGTCACAACCAGTCACATCACCTGTTTGTCATCTGATGCTCTCCAATTGTTTCTACTGTTTTTGATGGTTTTATTGTTCTGGGTTTTTTTTTTTGCAATTTTTTTTGTTTATAAAGTTTTAATTTTGTAAAATTGTTTCTGTTGTTGTTGAGTATTTTATTTTTTATTATGTTTTTGATTGTTTTATTGTTGTTTTTATTGTTTTTGATCATTTTATTGGTGTGCGGACACTGATGGAGTTTAAATCTAACTTGACTTGATAACATCACTGTTTGCCTGCTGTTTGTCACCTGAGTCCTCATTACAAACAATGCCTACGCCCTTCTCTAACTTTTCAAGTTGTTAGATTTGGCCTACAAACAGAAAATAAAATAGAATTTGGAATTAACTACTTCCAAATTAATTATAATTAATTAATTAATTAATTAATTATAGTTGCAACATTTTTCATTCACAAGTGTCGCTTCTTGAAAATGACTCCAATTTTTGTTGGCTTTCAAAATGAAGTCCTGCTGTGAAAGGCTTCATTAGATGAGTGTAACTTAAATAAAGATGCAACTTTTTGATTGATGTAACAAGATTGTATATGCGTATTTATATTTGTTATGTCACCTTACTGTACTTGTATGTTGCTTCGATTTATTATTGACCTATACTGCTTGGTTCTTATCCACGTATGCTTTTACATGACTCTTTGTTGAAATGTCAAAATAAGCGCTGGACTGTTATATTGTTTGATAATTTAAAAAAAACAAAAAAAAAAACGTCTACGACGTGGTTTCTGAGGCTCTCGTCGCCTCATCAGGAGTTGCCCTCTGATTGGTGATTCGTTTTTTCCTTTCAACCTCCTCCACGCTTCGTAAAAACGTCTTGACGTCACTGCCAGACGTGGCGGCGTAGTGGCCCAGAGGCAGACTGTAAAGAACTTGAGCCAAGCGACTTTTTTCCCCTCCTCCTTCTTTCTGTGATTCTTCTTCTTTAGGGTTGTTTTTTTTTCGGAATATCTGAGTTTGTTGCTTCGGAGCCGACGGAGGAACAGAGCGGGAGGAACTTCGGGATCTTTTCCAGGTGAGATGACCTGAGTTTGATTCGCAGGAACTCTGCTAGAGTGACCTCTGCTGCAACGCGCTAGCGCATGACTGCCGGTTATACGAGACTCCCTACAAAAAACTTCAGTTTAAGAAAGGTGAGCTTTAACGGCAAACGTGCAGGTCCGAGATGGTAACCAGTAACCGGGTCGGAAACAGGAGGTTCCCGTTATTAGTTCGGCTTTGTGCGGCCTTTCCCTCAGAGTTCTGGTCTTTGCGAACCACCCCCCGCTGTGTGACGTAAATATCGCTCAGGTCCGCTGTCGTGGCTGCCCGCTGTGCTCCCAGAATCCCACAGAATTCAAAGAGAGTCTGGTGAAGAACTGTGGCAGGTTTTGGTTATAGTCTGCCACGTGCACGCGCGTATACGTGGGCACTGCGGCTGTAACTGGCCAGGTGTCCTCAGGGATCCCGCTCCCTGAGCTTCTATGTGCGTTCTGCACGCGACAAAAACACTTCGATCATAATCCGACAAAGAAGAAGAAACAAACCCGACGTCCTCACGCCACCGCGTGACCTCAGATAACATCACTGTGAAAACACTGAGACACACACACATATGCACGCACGCGTGCACACACACACTCGTTTTCATTATATTAGTGAGGTTTTCCCTAACCATCTTGAACCGGTTTCTCAGAGTTACGCTAGGAACACACAATCTCTCTTTGTCCCTGACACACACACAAGCGCACACAGAAATGCGTTGACTGTTCAACCGGTTTCTCAGATTTATGCTGGGAATACACACACACACACACACACACACACACACACACACACACACACACACACACACACACACACACACACACACACCGCCAGCCACACCGCCTCAC
>VURO01045296.1:0-10462 GCA_015108175.1 Pelvicachromis taeniatus | reverse complement strand
TTATCTCTGAAAACACACACACACACACACACACACACACACACACACACACACACACACACACACACACACACACACACACACACAGCCAGCTTCATGAGATCAGGGATGTTCTGCGGCACGTCAGACTCCATGCGGTCTGCTTTGATCTTAAACTAGAGAAGCTTTGGTGTGAAGAGGTCTGAACATCACATTTGATCCCAATGAATGAAGGAGTGATTTTCTGTTATGTATTTACTGTGGTGTTGCGTGAATGAGAGCGGGAGGAGCTCATTACCAGCAGAAAAGCTGTAAAGCTTCTGAAAATACAGTTAAAAGTCTAAAATCCATGAACTCCACACAGACATCCTTCAGATATACCACAGCCAGATTGGAGTCTTTGTTCAGTGTGATTCTGGCCCCCGGGCCTTATGTTTGACACCTGTGTTCTACAGGAATCAAAGCAGACCTCTAGCCTCAGCATCATAGCAGCTCCTGCTCGCCTGTCAGTAGGTTGCAGAGTTGATGGAGTCCTGATGTCTGATCACTACTGACTGTGGACAATGTTGTGGTCCCTGATGGTTCCCTTTTGGTTTCCGATGGTTCCTCAGTGGTTCCTTGCTGTAGACGTTCACTCTGTGAGTCAGTAGATGTGCCCATCAGATGTGGGTCAGCGGTGTTGGTTAGATTATTACTTCTGATCAGGTGTTTTGGAGGTTTTTGTCATTTTACCTGCCAGCTGACACTAACCTCATCTGTTTGATTCTTGCTGTGTGACCTTTGACCTCCATAAAGTCACGCCATTCTGGCATGAACCCGCCATGCTTGGGTTCTTTTTCTGTGGGACCTCCTGAACTCTGTGAACTGAAATAAGTATTATGTGACTGCTGGGGTCAAAGCTGAGCTGGGTGTGAATGATTGACTGGAGGTTTGCTGCAGCAGCGAGGAAAGC
This sequence comes from Pelvicachromis taeniatus, assembly GCA_015108175.1. NCBI lineage: Eukaryota > Metazoa > Chordata > Actinopteri > Cichliformes > Cichlidae > Pelvicachromis > Pelvicachromis taeniatus. The sequence continues at coordinate 9,531 of VURO01045296.1, read as the reverse complement.
GTGGCCCAAGGGCCAAGTACATGCTGCCTGAGGCTGGCCTCACTGAGCTCAGTTCAGCTGGTGGATGATTGCTGGAAGCGACTTGTCGTTTTGCTCATCTGCAGGAACAAGATGTGATGTCAGCAGCATCAGGACCAGCAGAGACCACCCAATCAGAGCAGAGCTTTCACAGTGTAGGTAACACTGATGTCCAGTCAGCTCGCTCCAAACTTCTGTCAGAGCCTTAGAAGGAGCTAAAGTCAGCTCAGAGCTCATCTGAAGGTTCCTGCTGAGGCTGCAGTCACACCTGTTATTGATTATTGATTCACATTTGCTTCAAGCTGCTCCTCATCACATTCATCAAGTTTGTATTAAAATACATTAAAGAATTAAACCAATCAGAGATGTTAAGTCCTCTCAAGCCCCACCCTGAACCTTCAGACAGGTGATCCACCTCTCACCTCAATCCAGGTTAATCAAGGTTCCTGCAGTATGAGTGAGAGAGAGACAGAGCATGAAGCGGTCAGAGTTCAGCATGCTCAAACCTGATTGGCTGTCTGATGGTGGAGCCAGCCTATGGCTGGAGGTTGTCACAGTATCGACTTTTATCGACTGTTAAAGTCTTTGCGTCTCTCACGCTGTGTTTCAGTTTCCTCAGAGCTCGATCACCTCTCGCTTTGTCCTGGAGGTAAGAATTTTTAAATAAACCGAGATGAGCCAATCGGAATACAGGATCCAAACTGAAAACCGCAGGTGAAGCTGAAGGACTGAGTTAGTTTTATTTTGAAAGGTGTAACATACTGTGTAGTTGCACCTATACTGATGGTCACACAGGCGAACGCACAGCTTCCCTTCAGGCTGATTCAGCATGACGATAGGAAACGTCAGGTGTCTCACTTGGCGCAGTTGGCCACTCCTTGCTGAGACTGGTGGTGCCAGAGGTTTCTTCCTGTTAAAAGGGATTTTTTTCTTTCCTGCTGTTGCCAAGTGCTTGCTGATTGGTGGGTGTTATTGTAGGTCTCTACCTTACAGTATGAAGCACCTTGCTGTGATTTGGCCGTAAATAAAGTTAATACTGAATTGATGTCACAGGAAGTGTCCGTCAAGTTCAGAGTGAAATATAAAAACTGAAGTTCAGCCTGCCGCTGCTGCATTATTGATTATTGATCAGTTTGCGTCATAGAAAGTTCAGATTGATGTGGCGCTGCAGGTCTTTCAGTCAGAGGTCACAGCGTGGCATGATTGGCCGACAGATGCTCTGCTCTCTGAAAAGCCTCCTCCACACACGTCTCAGATGAAAACGGCGTCTCCTCATCCCGTCCTGTTTCTTCTTCATGTGAACTTGAAACGCTGCGCGGTGTCCTCCGTGCCCTCACCGTGCTTCTTTGAATGTTTATTCTGGACAGATATCACAGGTGATGACATCATCAGGAAGCAGGAGTCTGGCTGAGTCCAAACACGTGTTTTTCATGTCTGATCTGACTTCCTCAGCTTTGGAGTCTGTTGGTGAGACTTTGCCTCTGTGAACCTAGAGAATGTGTCCCACTTCCTGTTTGTGCAGAGAACGCCACGGGAATCATGCAAGGTGTCCACACAAGTCCAAGTAGGAAGAACAACAACAGAAGAGGAAGTGAGGATTCAGGGTTCCCATGGAAATGTGACAGAGACTGTGTTTGATTTGTTCTCAGGTGCTCTATGTCCAGCTGTTATCTGCTCATAGGTGCACGCTTCTTCACTCATCAGATAGAAGTTGACACCAAACTGCAGCTGATCAGCAATAAAGGTCACATCCGATAAACTTTATTGATCCCAGAGCTGAAATTCTTCCGCTACAGCTGAAAATAAAACATCATTTAAAAATAAATGATAAAATATAAAGTAACGACAAAAACAAACGGCGCAAAAAACCTAAAATAAACCAAAAATAATGTTAGAGAGCGAGGGTGAGAGACGGAGGCTCTGAATGGAGAGAGAGAGGAGGTGGTCTGCCCAAACATGACTTGGGGTTTAATGGTTGCCGACGGCGATCACCGACCTTCCACTTAATGTTAACTATGCTGTAATCTAATTGGCTGATGACAGATGCCAGCTCAGAGTGTTCCGATTGGCTGGTTGTGCTTTTCTTGGCCTCTGGGCCTCATGGCCAATCAGATTAAAGTGAGGGCGTCTGCTCTTTGACATCAGTTTGTTGCTGCAGTTACAGCTTTTGGCAAACTGATGTGCTGTGGTGATATCACCAGTGGTCAGTTGGTGTCTGTGCATGGACGAGCGAGGATTGCTGAGGGAGAACAGGTAAGAGGGTAGCAGCTTTAGCTTCATTTTAACCACACAGGTGAGGTCAGGTGTTTCAGTGCATGGATACTAACCTGTCGCAGCAGAGGGTGATGATGGCGCTCAGCTGGAGAGGAGTCGTCGGTGTTGATGAAGATCATCAGCTCGTTCTGAGGCTGGTGAGGGCAGCTTTAACCTGATGTCGCTCACTGGTGGCAGCTGCAGCGCTGACATGCCACGAAGCAGTCTCGGCGCAGTGGGTCATCTCCATAGATACACATCGCTCGTTTCATGTGCAGAGGTTTGCAGAGGTGATGGTAAAACAGGGGACTACTGATCTACAGAAGGCATGGTGGCCTCAGCCCAGTGCAGCAGCCTAATCATGATTTTGTTTTTGATTGACAGCCTGTGTTACTGCCACACCTGAGAGGATTTCAAAGACGACATACACTCCATGACTGCATCACAGCATCCATCCATCCATCCAGTAATCCATAATTCGTTTCATTTCATTTTCAAATATTTTGTCACAATGCTCCAATAAGGCAGGACAGGATTCTGAGGGTGGGGCTGCAGGTGACTGACAGATGGCTGTGTGGCTGCTCTACCAGGTGTAACAATTAAGTTTAACTTCCAGGCATCCATGAAAACAGAATTTATGAAATTTAACAGAGTTAGAAGTTAGCAGGGAGATAACTTGCTAGTTTCCACCTAAACATGATACACCATGTACTGACTGAGGGATTTGTGAAAAAAAAATCAAACGTACAGCTCTGCTATCACTTCAGACATAAATGTTTAGAAAACTAAACACTAATGATGTTTGGGTTACGGAAGTTGGGCTAGCTGGTATATAATGATGTGCTACATGATCACTAGTGACACAGCTATGTTAGCATAATATAGACAGAGGAAGCTGGAGGATGAACAATAACTTTTTTCCACTCGGTAAAAGATAACGCGAGGGTTTCCGATGGTTAGGGACAAATGCAATCGCATGGCAGGATGCTGTAAACGGATCAGGAGAACAACTGAGATAATCCATCCGCAATACGAGATTAGTAATTAATATACTGCTGCATGGGCTGGGCTGTAGTTACATCGTAAGGTTTTAAAAACAGCTTTAAAATGAACAGTGGTAATAAAAACCAAGAGGCTGACAGTGATCGCTGACTGTTTTTAGGGGCTTGTTCAGATTAAATAGAATGAGATACAACACATTAAAACATGTTAAAACCACAACAGCCTTAATAAACGAAGAGTCGTTTGGACCTGGAAGCAGGGCTCATATGCCATCACTTAAAGAGCGGATAGGAGGAGCGAGCGCTTGTGCCTAAAAGCTAAAACAGTGTCATTTATCTTTGTATACAGTTTGTGGTATACACGAGCATGTGACTCAGACACATGCCCAAATGTACGTATATTCAGTTTCAGAGACACCACTTCTTCCTGATAATGTCATAATCAGAAGCCAATAAGATCAGTGATCAATAACCTGATCAGACATGATTCAGACTAGAAGAGCTGTTTCAATAACGTTGACCATAATATTTTATCAGAGCGTGCTGTAGATGTTACAGGTACTACTGTGCAGTGGTTTCAATCATACCTACGAAACAAAGGCGACTGCTGTCCTGATTTGGTCTGCTCACACAGAGTTCAGATGCTTTAATTTTGAAATGTGGGAGCTGTAGTCCAAAGAGTGGTGGTGGTGGTGGTGATGATGATGATGATGATGATGGTGGTGGTGGTGGTTTCTTGTCTCCTCTCACAGCAGCCATGAATCACGCGGATCACATGAGCCACATAAACCACAGCACCATGGCCCCGGCCACCAGCCCCGAGCATGACCACGGCTCTGGAGGAGGAGGGGAAGGGAACCATGGAGGTCACATGATGGTAAGGGGTGGGGCTTATCACTGTTGACAACAGGAGCTCATATATAATGTCGTGAAAGGTCTCTGTGTGATGCCATGCTGTCATTAACTAGATGACATTTTACTTCGGCTACAAAAACGTGGAGCTGCTGTTCACTGGTCTGCTCATCAATTCACCTGGAGGTCAGTGATGTCACCGGCACACTTGTGGTTAACATCATTTATGTCCTGTGAGGTGTAACGCCATCTGCAAATAACAATTTTAAATGTTTTAACTTAAAGTTTTTTTTTAATTGTTTGTGTTCTTATGTCATTTTTATTTAATAATTTAAATATTTTTATATTTACATTTGTAGTTATATTTATATATTTTTAGGTTATTTATATAAAATGTGAGTGTTTTGTATTAAATTGAATACTTTTACTTTTTCTCCTTGAAAGGAGAGTTCGTCCATTAGTCGAACCTCAGATACAGGAGGAACAATGCAGTTTTCGTCCCGGTCGTGGAACACTGGATCAGCTCTTTATCCTCTCAAGGATACTTGAGGGTGCATGGGAGTTTGCCCAACCAGTCTACATGTGCTTTGTGTCCCTCGGGGTGTCCTTTGGGGGGTGCTCCGGGAGTACGGGGTGTCTGGCCCATTGCTACGGGCCATTCGATCCTTGTACAACCGTTGCAAGAGCTTGGTCCGCATAGCCGGCAATGTTGGATTCTTTCCTGGTGGATGATGGGCTCCGCCAGGGCTGCCCTTTGTCACCGATTCTGTTCGTAATATTTATGGACAGAATTTCTAGGCGTAGCCAAGTGGCGGTCTCAGAATCTCATCTCTGCTTTTTGCAGATGATGTGGTTCTGTTGGCTTCATCAGGTTATGGCCTCCAACTTGCCTTGGAATGGTTCGCAGCCGAGTGTGAAGCGGTGGGAATGAGAATCAGCACCTCCAAATCCGAGGCCATGGTCCTCTGCTGGAAAAGGGTGGAGTGCCCACTCTGGGTCAGGGACGAGTTCTTGCCCCAAGTGGAGGAGTTTAAGTATCTCGGGGTCTTCATAACGAGTGACGGGAGAAGGGAGCGGGAGATCGACAGACGGATCGGTGCTACGGCTGCAGTAATGCGGACGCTGCATCGGTCTGTTGTGGTGAAGAGAGAGCTGAGTGTAAAAGCGAAGTTCTCAATTTACCGGTCGGTCTACATCCCTACCCTCACCTATGGTCACGAGCTGTGGGTAGTGACTGAAAGAACGAGATCGCGGATACAAGCGGCGGAAATGGGCTTCCTCCGAAGGGCGGCTGGACTCTCTCTTAGAGATAGGGTAAGTTTGGCCATCTGGGAGGGGCTCAGAGTAGAGCTGCTGCTCCTCCACATCGAAAGGAGCCAGTTGAGGTGGTTCGGGCATCTGACAAGGATGCCTCCTGGGCGCCTCCCGGGTGAGGTGTTCCGGGCATGTCCCACCGGGAGGAGGCCCCGGTGGATGGATGGACTTTTACTTTTTCAGATTTTCATTTTATGTAGATTACAATTAAATTTAGACTTTTTAAAATTTTGTTGCCAGGTTAAATTTTACTTTTTAAACGTGTTGTTTATAATTGGCTGTTAACTGTTGTTAACCCTGCCCCCTTCTTCCTTTGACCAAATTAGAGATGGTGGGGGCGTGTATTGGTGTCTTCCTATTGGCCGCCTTGTACGAAGGGTTGAAGATTGGCCGTGAGGTTCTTCTGCGTCGCAGTCAGGTCAACGTCCGCTACAACTCCATGCCACTCCCTGGGGCTGATGGGACAGTGCTGATGGAGACGCACAAGACGGTCGGGTACGTTGCTAATTGTAACCATTAAACAGGAGGAGAAGGAGGAGCTGTTCAGACTTCTAAGCAGCTTCTGGTTGGAGGTTCTCACAAAGGACGTCTATAAGGGTATTTTACCCGCTAATGGTTTAGCTGAATCAAATGCTAACGTTAATGCTAATCATAGACAGGTGGATGATAATGGGTCAATAATGGTGCAGGACTTTCTGCCTGCAATTGGCGCTTTGCTCTGTGACACTGGGAAGCTAGCTTACAAAGAAATACATGTTTTGTGCTTGCTGAAAACTGAAAAAAACCCATTATTACCGCAGATACTAACTGCCAATACAAATTCATGGTAATCGGTACAATTTTAGCTTAGCATACTGTAAACCACGTTTTAGCAATCCAAAGATGTTTCAGTTAACATATTATAATAAGCTATGAGTTAGCATAAGTGCTATAAGCACTATTGCTTATAACAATGTTATCATTGTTTACGCTAACTGTGCTAAAAGCATTGAAGGGTAATATTATTTAACATGCTGATGCTAATGCTAAGTCTTATCTCTTGACCTCTCAGACAGCGCATGCTGAGCCCCGCCCACTTCCTACAGACACTGCTGCACATCATCCAGGTGGTCGTCAGCTACTTTTTGATGCTCGTCTTCATGACCTACAACGGTTACCTCTGCATTGCTGTGGCAGCTGGTGCTGGCATGGGCTACTTCCTGTTCAGCTGGCGAAAGGCAGTGGTTGTTGACATCACAGAACACTGCCATTAGCGTTCATGCTATTTAGCACTATGATCAGTGAACGCTCGTTAACGCCTCAGTATTAGCACACTGGCTTGTGCGCTAATAGAACTAACATCAAGTTAGCTTATTAGCATCACACACTAAATTACAATGTTACCTGGTAACAATGGTAACGTTATAGCATTCTGTAGTTGGCAACACACAGCAAGCTCTTTTTGTTGCCTTCTGATTGGCCAATTCATTTCTCTTTCCTTTTTGTTAGCATAGCATCGTTAGCAGCTCATTAGCTGGGGCACCAATCAGAAGGCAAGATGTAATCAGTTCTTTGATAACTAGGAATTGATTGATTAGGAGATGTTTTGATTGGTTGTATGTACAGATCAAATCAAAAGCTTTTGTTTTTCAGTAAAATTTTACTTCCCGTTTACATTTTCAGAGCTTTAGAAAAAACATTATTTTTATTATTATTATTATTATTATTATCTGAATCAGCCAATCAGAGCTCAGATGTTTATCTAATGAAATTTTTGCTTCTGTTTATGTCAGAAGCTGCCACCTGACTGTGTTTTAAATTGAAGCATCATGATCCGTTTGGCCAGTTGAGCCACCGCCGGCCTTAATGCCGCCACCAACACCTGCTGCCTTACTGCTGAACGGAGGTGGGGGTGGAGCCTCGGCTCGTTTCACTTCACTTGAAATCAACATCTTAGCACATGACACATGTGCTGATGATGTCATATTAACGTCTCTACTGTTGTGATTACTTTATTTTTGATGGTTCACACTGAGAAGGGTGGCGTTATTATTCTGGACCAATGAGATCCCAAGGACAGGTCAGTTACTGGCCCATCTCCAGCAAAAAGAGGACATAATTTTGGCTACAGGCTTTTTAGTGTGTGCATTTATTTCTGGTGCACTGCCTGAGGCGTATGTGGGACCAGCCGGCGTGATCTCGTCTTGTGTTTTATGACGTGAACCATGTGAAGGAAACTGTTTTATGTGACATGTGATGTTTTAAATGCTGGAATCAGTAAAAACAATTTAAATAGAAAGTCGTCTTTGTTGTCATTGTGCGAGTGTGTGTTGCCCTGTGGGAGGTTCATTGCCAGTTTCAAGTTTGTTTTTTCCTCTTTTGTGGCTGTGACATAATCTGGTACTATGGGTACACCCCCTTTAAATAGTATGAATTTAATCAGTAGCTCAATGAACAAAAGAACAATTTCCAAAACTTTCATAAGGCTGAGTTTTATTGAACACTTTTTTTAAACTCCATAACATGAAATTAAGGTTAATAATATAACTTGGATCACAAAATCTTCAGTTTTACTCAATTTGGTTGGAGCAAAAATGAATACACCCCACAACAAAAAACTACTACATCTAGTATTTTGTATGACCACTGTGATTTTCCAGGAATCACGGTCTTCTAGGCATGGAATGGAATGAGCAAGTTGGTAACATATTGCAACATCTATCTTTTTCCATTCTTCAAGAATAACCTCTTTTACAGCCTGGATGCTGGATGGAGAGTGATGCTCAACTTGTCGCTTCAGAATTCCCCACAGGTGTTCGATTGGGTTCAGATCAGGAGATGTACTTGAGCTACGTCCACACGTACCTGGGTATTTTTGAGAACGCAGAATTTTCTATGCGTTTGCACCTTTCGTCCACACAAACTGCATTTTCAATCACTGAAAACTGGAGTTTTAAAAACTCCTGCCAGGGTGGAATTTTTTCGAAAACTAAATTTTTGCATTCTGTGTGGACGGAGAAAAGGGAGTTTTAGTTACACAACGTCAAAACGCCTTTTTTGGCGTCACGCTGTGTACCATGTTATTGTTTACATGAGATGAATTTCTACAATAGCGAATCTAGATAAACTGCTGTTGCTGTTAATCTTACTATCTGCAATTTTACACACATGTACACACAGTTACTGTCCCTCCACTTAGAAAGACAGAGGCGTCAGAGTGAACTTCTCCATTCAACACAGACGCTCTCACAACATAAATTCGTCGTCGGTTTTAAATACATTTTTTTTAAATTAAATATGTATGCTGTATGCATTTTGTTCATTCCTAAGTTGCGAGACTACACCAGCCAAAATACTGTCTTTGGTTATTAACGTTTGAAAGGATGAAGGCACTTGAAATGTAACACAAAATTAGCCTTTCCAGAAAAACACAAAAACTTTTCAGAAGTACTGCATAAAACCCAGTTTCCTCTTCTAGACTTCTGATTGGCCAACATTTCTACACGGCTAGGATGTGGCATGTTCCTGACAGTATTTCACTGTGTTTTTGAAGTTTACATGTGGACGGCGATATTTTTGAAAACTGCATGTGTTGTTTGGATTTAAAAAAAAAAAAAATAGAAAACAGAAAATCTCAGTTTTCAAAAATATCTGTGTACATGTGGACGTAGCCTTGGCCATTCAATCACCTTCACCCTGTTCTTTAAATGTTGATTTAAATGGCATAAAGTGTTTTCTGAGGTCCAATGTCAGCCATATACCAGGAAGTTTTCGAGCACTTCCTGCTTCCTGCTGCTGACCAACTTTATGGAGATGCAGATTTGGCTCTTGACGGAGTAGGATGCAGCTTCTCCCTCTCCCTATCCCATATCTTTCCTGCTTGGATTCTCATGTCTTTGTTTTTTTTCTCATGTCCTCTTTCTCATTCTCAGAGTCTCACAGACTTGTTCTCTAAAACCTAAAAAGTGGAATTATGGATTTGATCAACTGGTCCCTGAATGCAACTGACACCCTCTTCTCGACTAGAAGCCTGGACTCGGGAGAAACTCCCGCAAGGCTGGCCGCTATGACGGTGGGGAGAGCTGTGAGTACTCAGACAATGCTCATTGAACAC
>VURO01045294.1:38993-51030 GCA_015108175.1 Pelvicachromis taeniatus | reverse complement strand
GTGCACCACAACTTTGAAGCCGTATGTCTTAATTCTTTGGGCAGCCCTCGTTAGCCTCCATGACCGCTATCGTGCTGGTACTTTTGTTTTTTACCAGTTAAGACAAAAAGCATAAATGAGTAGTCTATAGTCTATTAATAAGATCTTACAGGTATGCTTCATATCGACAGTTTACCTGGTTGATGCATGGTTGGCTGGCTGGCTAGCGTACGTAGTCATCCCATCATGTGCAGTAAACAGAATAAGGACAGTCTATCCAGAACCAAGTGGCATATATGCAGGATTTCAAGCTGCAGCTACTGATCATGTAGAGGTAGATGAGGTCTGGAGCCATTTTAATGACATATAGTTTACATTCTTACTGTCTCGTTCTAATCTACTACTTAACTAATACTTCCGACAACTTATATACGTCATCGTCCCAGAATGCATTGTGTGCACAAAAACATGGCAGCTCCCATGGAACCAAAACCGTTTTAAAAAACAAAGATTTAATGAATAACAATGTTTTTATGTAGTGGAGATCATTTGTAACATATTTAGAGTAACTTGTCATAATAGCCGGGGTTCCTTTTAACAAATTGTCCCTTAACTTTTTATAAGTGGAAAAAAAAATTAAAATATTGAGTTAATGATTTTGAGTATATGAGTTTTATGCTTTTAAAGGAGTTTTGGAGTCTACGCAACCAAGTCAGATAGATGAGATTTGAAGCATTGATGCTTCATATAAAATTATGGGAATTAGTAATTGTATAAGACCACATGCTGATACAGATATTTGATGTATATGCAGTTGATAGTCTAGACCTTGTATTTACCTACTTTGTTGCATATGATGATGTACGCACATATAGAATAATTCCATCCTTTTTTTTCACCCTTTCCCTCTTTAGGCGCCTATGGTGCAAAGACTGCAGGTGGAAAACTTCCCTATGGTAAAAATACTTTTATTTATTAACATCTTTAAGGTTTGGTTTCAGTGGAAATTCAGCATTTAGTGATCTGTCTTGTTGCAATCCATGCTTCAGGTTACGGCGGCTTTAATGTTGCACCTGGACTGCCAGGAGTGCAAGGTGGCCCCGGGTCGAAGCCAGGATATCCTGTTGGAACTGGTGAATGTTTTCACAAATGTTTTTTTTTCTATGAGATGTGGATTTAGAGATGTGGAATTCACTCTTCTTTGTTTTTTTGCAGGAGTGGGACTTGGGGTCATTTCACCTGCTCAGGGTAAAGCTGCTCAGTGTGGTAGTTTATCATACTGATTGAAGTAAATGCTTCCTGTAAAATCAGTATATCTGTATATGACTGAATGTTCTGCATTCTGCTCCATGTTTAGGTGGTACTGGAGGCTTTGGAGCTGGTGGTGGCTTTGGTGGCACTGGTGGAGTGTATCCAGGCCAGGCATCAGGAGGTACGATATCTAGCAATTGGCAAGAAAGTAAATACATGCCAGTACACACGCAGAAAAAAGTCATACAGCAGTACAATTAACTGTAAGATGATGGGAAATGGAAAGATTTATTTGCAGAGCAACGCCCTGAAATGGAAAAATGTATATTTTGTGGGTCAGCTCCATATTCATCTTTGACTAACTAGTACAAATATTTCACGCCATACCTTGAACCTCGTTTGTGCTTCTTTTTTTTAAATTAAATGTTCTTCAGTTACTAAACTTTTATCATATGACTCACTGTCGTTGACTACAGGGTATGGAGCTGCTAAGGCTGCCAAATATGGTGAGAATTTTTATGTTTTTCCTTATCTAAAAAAAATACATAATACTTTCTTTTCATCCTTTTTTCATGCATTTTTTTCAGTAGAGTGCCAATAATATAACTGAACTAGTAAAATTTTTTTATCATTATTATTATTATTAAAAAATAATTATTAATAATTAATTATTTATTGGACAAATTACACATATGCTTTTATCAGGAGTCCCAGGGGGTGTACCTGGGGGAGTCCCAGGAGGGGCACCAATTGGAAGAGTTCCAGCTGTTAGTGGATATTCACCAGCAGCAAAAGCTGCTAAATATGGTATGTTTTATTATTTGTGGGACTGTTACAAAGAAAACAATTCTGACAGTTAATTAACTAATTAATTGTCAGTGGAAAAACAGAAGAATTCTTCTTAAAAGTTTCGGTTTCACCAGCTTCGAAGACCATGATTTTCACTCTACAGGCAATATTCTGTCCTCACACTTAACTAGGTAGGTAGATAACCATCATCTCACAAAGAGAAACCACACCGTTGTTCCTTTCTGGTAGTTTTATTTCCAATTGGATGCATGGCAAGGATTTTGATGAAAGAATGAATGGTAAAACTGTAAACAAGACACTAAATATCATGTGTGAGCTGACATGTGTAAACATTTTACAATTAGAAAATGCTATGACCTATAAACATCATAGGCTATACTTGTTACCAAAGTGAAGCATAACTAATTGATCTAACAAGATAAAGTTAGCGGATAGCTAATGCTAATTAGCGTCTAGGCTAATTTCTGATAATCCCCAAAAAGTTGATTCTGTTCATCTGGATGTAGCGCTTTCAGTGGGAGAAACGTTTTGTCACTCATCTAAGTGACTTCTTCAGTCTCAGCTGACTGCAGGTTTCCCCAATCTCATAAACAGTACATTTGCATAATGACTGAAACTAGCACCATTGAAGGAACAATCGGCTGGGAGGTCATGACCATTGATCAACAACTACTGATCAAGGCCTACTGATCAAAGATCATTGATCAAGGCCATGAGTACCATTCACAGGGAGTTGGGAATGTCTGATAAAGCACATCTTTAAGTGACTACACTTGTATAAACTATTGCAAGCAACTCATAGCAGTTAGTGCCAAACACCCACTGGTAAAATACAACATTACTACCGACTTACAGACTGTGCTCGCTTAAGAGGTAGCATAGGCAGGCACAGGAGTAGGCAACTGTCCTTCTTTCGATAGAGAGGAAATGGTGAGAGGTGCCACTTCCGGTAGGATGTCAAAAATAAAATGGACAGCGTAAAAATGCCCTCAAAACAAATAAAGACTGTATGAACCTACATAACACCACATAATATGGCAGATGAATGGACAAATAGAAACAAGGACAAGCACAAATAGGAGAACACTATCCTTTTAGCAAAGCTGAAGCTGCTAAATGTCATATGCTTTATTAATGTAATTTTATTATTTATATTGTGAACTTTTTTAAAATTTTTATCAAACTATAACCTGTAAATGTCCTTATTTTTTTCAAAAGTGCCTAATTTTTTTCCCCTCTATTTGAATATATGTTGGACAGGCGGACAACTAGGCATAAACATACTTATATTTTGTCTTATTTTTCAATGTAACTGTATGTGGGACAGGGGGACAACTAGGGACAGGACAACTAGGCACAGGAGGACAACTAGGGACAGGACAACTAGGCACAGGAGGACAACTAGGCACAGGAGGACAACTAGGAACTGGAGGCGGATATTATCCTGCAAGCAAAGCTGCTAAATACGGTATTCTTAATAATTGTGTTAATTTTTGTGAATTTTTTAACATCATGCCAATACTGTAACTTCAAAGGTACTTATATTTGGTCTTTTTTTTCAATGTAACTGTATGTGGGACAGGGGGACAACTAGGGACAGGACAACTAGGCACAGGAGGACAACTAGGCACAGGACAACTAGGCACAGGAGGACAACTAGGCACAGGAGGACAACTAGGAACAGGCGGACAACTAGGCACAGGAGGACAACTAGGAACTGGAGGTGGCTATTATCCTGCAAGCAAAGCTGCCAAATACGGTATTTCTTAACAATTCTGTTAATTTTTATTGTGAATTTCTTAACACCATGCCAATACTGTAACTTCTAAAGGTATTTATATTTTGTCTTTTTTTCAATGTAACTGTATGTGGGACAGGGGGACAACTTGGAACAGGACAACTAGGAACAGGAGGACAAGTAGGCACAGGAGGACAACTAGGAACAGGAGGACAACTAGGGACAGGACAACTAGGCACAGGAGGACAACTAGGAACTGGAGGCGGATATTATCCTGCAAGCAAAGCTGCCAAATACGGTATTTAAAAAAAAAATTGTGTTCATTTTTATTGTGAATTTTATGACAGCATGCCAAAGCTGTAACTTCTAAAGGAATTCATAATGTGCATTTTTTCAATTTATCCGCATGTGATAAAGGGCAACTTGGAGCAGGGGGACAACTTGGAGCAGGGGGACAACTTGGAGCAGGGGGACAACTGGGAGCCGGGGGACAACTTGGAGCAGGGGGACAACTTGGAGCAGGGGGAGCATATTATCCTGCAAGCAAAGCTGCCAAATACGGTATGCTTTATAACTGTATTATTGTATGCACGTTTTTATCCCATCGGAGAGAGGGATTCCTGTCGAGTTCTAGCAACAATGATTTTTCCATTTCATGCACAGTTTTCCAGTGTCACAGGAATCACTGGTCTTCCTAGAGTATTGGTCAGTTTTCAGCTAAACAAGTTTGACTGTTTTTGAATCTCCTCACTTCTCACTGGATTTTAGTTCTCTTTGGTTTTTGCAGTATAGCCAACCAATGATAACAAAACTGATCACTTTCTGTGCTTCACACCTTGCAAGCCTTAGACTCCACCACCACATTCTGTTCCAAGTGATGAATTTGGATTTGCCCTATCACCTGTTTTGTATTTATTGGTTTATTTTTACCTCATTTGAACTGACTGTTTTAATAAAATTTTGCCCAAATAGAAAAAAATTTCCAGAGCAAGTAATTGTGTCATAAAACAGCTCAATTTTTCCTTAAAGGTCAAGGTGGTGGAGGGTTTGTTCCAGGTGTTCATGGAGGTGGTGGTGGTGGTGGAGGAGGATTTTTACCAGGATATGGATGTAAGCATGCCACATGGACATAATACTTTTAGATATCTTGTTCATTTTGATCTGCTAATCTTACCTTTTTTCCGTACATTGGTGCAGCTTTGGCAGCCAAACCTCCTAAATATGGTGAGACTTTGATATTTACAGTTTGATACCTTGTAATATTTGCCAAACTTATTCCACCTGTACAGTTTAAAAGGTTGTGCAATATTTAATGCAATATTAGATTTATTTTGGTTTGTTAAAACTGTGTTGACACATTGTGCCAATTGACAGGAGTCCCAGGAGCAGGCCTAGGAGGAGGAGTTGTCCCAGGGGGAGCAGGACAGGTATTCCCTGGTGCTGGATTAGGTGGTAAGTTTTTGTTGTTTTTTTTTGTTGTTGTTTTTTTCAAGAACTTCTTCTTTGTCGTTTGTGATAATTCAACAGCAAACTTTGTTTGGTTCCTTACAGGTTTTGGAGGTGGTGCTGGAGTCAAACCACCAAAGTATGGTAAGGCTTTTGTTTTGATTTCACTGTAGGTTAATAAGATGAAAATAACACCAATGCAATATGAAGCAAAATACACAATTTTATTAGCAGCAGTAGGTAGATCACACTCCCCTGCTGCAAAAACGTCTGAATAAGGTGGCAGAAATAATTATAAAATTACATAAATCCTACACATTGAGAAATATTTTTTCGGGTATGAATGTATTCTGACACATTAATCTAACTTCACTGTAGATTTTAGTACTTGTGAACTAATTGTACCACCTTCACCAATGTAGGAGTACCTGGAGGAGCTGGAACAGGGCTAGTACCTGGAGGAGTACCTGGAGGAGCTGGAACAGGGCTAGTACCTGGAGGAGTACCTGGTGGAGGTACAGGAGTTGCAGGTGGACCATACTCTGCAAAAGCTGCTAAATACGGTAGGTGAAACAACCACACAAGAATATAAGTGCTGCACATATGAACACATTTCCTTGATGATTCTGAAAGAAAGAGTACAGTTTTCTGCAACTTCAAATATTTTTTTTTCACTTAATTGTTTCTATGCATTTTTATATTGTATTAGTTGCAAATGAATAATGCATCTGATTCTGGTTCTTTTAATTAGGAGTTGGAACAGGAGGCCTACCTGGAGGTACTGCATGAAAACACCAAAGAACCATTGAGAGTGATTACAGGATTTAAGTAACATCAAATAGTGTCATGATATGAGTATTAATGACAATATGTTTTTACACAGGATTGCCAATTGGAGCAAAAGCACCAAAATACAGTAAGGAGAACCTCAAAACTATTATAAAAGGCTACGTTGTTTTATAATAAAGATGCAAATATGCAGATGTTGGTTAAAAGATAAAACACCTAATCACAGCTAATTACATTCAACTGGAGTAAAGCTTATCCACCAACGAGGTCAGTTATCAGAGTCTATGTCATGGTGGGAAACAGGTTAGGGTTCTGGCAAATTAAAGACAGAATTTGGATGAATTTAAAACGAAAAAAAGATTTCTCCACCCAAAAGGAGGAGTGTGTAATTTGGTTCCATTTGTTTGTTTAGACTGCTAACAAACACACGGTGTCCACAGTTTTCAGATATCATTTTCAAATTTTGGGTCACAAAATTTTTGGAAAATCTGGTCACATACAAGGTCACAACAAATGTGAAATATCAGTAAAATCTTTGTTACGCAGTTTTTATTGAATCGTCTTCAAAGATTCACAACATTTTACTAGGTCTTGGGTAGGTTGGCTAAGCATTTGACCTTTTGTTGTTAAAGCCCGAGATCGAAGTTGGCCTTGAAAAAAATTTCAAGAATTCACATTGAGTAATATATCAGAACGGCCTGCTGAGGTATTATGTCTGCTAGTAAGCTGTGTCAGGGACAGCAGCTAAACAGGGACGGAAGAGCAGGCGCACACAAGGGCTCCAATCTAGACTTTCTTTTTTTTCAGTGTAACAGGGAGAAAATACCGATCTGTCTCTAAATGTTACGTTTTGTTTCCTTGTTTGGGTTTTTGTGTGGGGGTAAAACTAATAAGATGCATTATTAGGCCTTTTTTTGTTATTTACATTTCTTCTTCGTTGTATCATCACAGTCGTGCCAGGAGTGACTCCATATACGCCTGTCAGTTTTCCAAATGGCTCTGTTGTACCTGGTCAGTTAGTTCCTGGAAAACCAGGTAAAACTTAGACTATAGCTTCTTGTTTGTTTGTTTGTTTGCACCTTTTTATATTTGTACATTTTAAATGATCTATTTTTGCTTCCACAGCAAAGGATGTCAGTGGAACTCCTCAGCCAGGTACAGTGAAATGTCACAGCTTATTACATACTGTATGTGTGTGGAGAAGCCAAACTGAACAAATGAAAGGAGGATTTCACTGCCACAGTTAGGGTAGTTCTACAATACAGCAAATGTAAAAAGTTAACAGTAAACTGAAGGGACTTGTGGATTTTCATTTTTAAGCCTCATATGCTAATTGAGAGCTTCAGCACTTGCACCACTTGCACGACTTTAGCAATAAAACACGCACACAGCTCACCCGCCACGCCATTTTTCACTTGTTTTTGGCAGTTGTTCTCTACTTTGTGGTAAACGTATTTGCCCCTATTATTGTAATAATAGTGCTACAAGCCGTTGACCACCTCTAGCTTTAAAGCCTCCAAGCTGTGTCAGTCCTCTTTCCCACTTCACAGCTTCTTCCTTTTTTCATCGCTTTACTCGGTGCCCATGGAATTCACGCTGGCTCAAACTGGTACTTGTTGTCTTTTTGGCAGAGCCCACTGATTTTGCCACAATTAGCAAGACCCCAGAGGTCCCAGATCCCACTAAGACTCATTGTTTGCTTGAAGTCTTTGACCAGAAATTTAAATATAAGACATTTATTTGATGTTTGCCGTTTTTGCCAGTTGTAGTTGAGTTTTGATCTTAATATATATTTATCTATTTAGTGTTTGAGAATCAGATTTTTTTTTTTTTATTATTTTATTTTATTCACTGCATTAAAAAACATCATTTTTATGATTTCACATTTAATTGGAGTCGTTGAGAAGATTTGGACTCTTTTTGCTGAGAGTATTTATGATTTATACAAAACTAAATTAAGTTTCCCAAGATTTAGAGAGTTCACTTTCTCAAATACTGTTTGGAAATACTATAGAAATGTCTCGTGAGCATGCATTAGCTGTAGTAAGTAGTGCTCCACTTCTTTTTGGGACTGTAAGGATGGGCTCCGATTACCTTTTGTTACAGTATCATAAATACTCTGCTAAATGGAGGCAGCATCATGTACCCTGTCAAATACGTGAGAGAGCTGTACGTCAGCATAATAGGTCCACTTTTCATCCCCACTTCCAGTCCCTGTTAGTGTTACATAATTTGGTTCTGCTTTTTTTTTTTCTTTCTCTAGAATCTGCTCATCTTGTGCACTCCTTTCCTTTTTTTTTACTCACAGTTTGCTGTGCTTGATGCATTGCTTTCATTATGGCATCATAAATGTAATTTGTGTCATATTAACAGCATTAGTCCTTTAGAAGGAATGGGTAGATTAACAGGATGTGATCTTTTCTGTTTTAATTCCTTGTATTCTCCACAGATGTTGTCCTTTATTATTACCGTAAATAAACACTGAATAAGCTGAAAAGCAGCTACTTTACACTTTTTATTAGATTATTTGTTTCTTAGTTGCATGAAATCCTAAAAAATGATGTGTATTCAATTCCTTGCATTCCCAAATGCAATTAATGGAGACCATTCATTTTGTTGTTATTAGCGTGGCTCATCTGAAAGGGAAAAAAAAGTAAAAGGCACTTTTCTAACTTTTAAAATGTTTTTTCTTTACGCCCGTGGTGGTTGGGTGAACGCAGGTGGTAAGTTGAAAACAAACGTGCAGGTTTTTGCTTCATTTGATTCTCAAGTGTGCGTCAGCTTGTTTTAATGAATTTTATTTCTCACTCCTTTGACAGTTTCTGGTGGAATTGTTCAGCCTAGTCGTAAGTAGTTCACATTAAACCTGTAAATCTGTGTTAACAGTGAAAGCATGCTTGCTGTGCTTATCTAAACATTATTGTACTTTTCCTTTTTCTTTTTTTTACTTTACAGCTGGCACAGGTGTTGGTAAATATGTCAAAATCCTCTTATACTGAAATGATTTGGGCTGCGTCCAAACATTAAACGTGACAAAACGTTTTCTTTTGTGTTCCCGTGTGACAGTTGGAACGGGAGTTGGCTCTCCTACCGGGGGTAAGAACAGTTTCTTTTGCATACGTATTCAACATGTGTCATTAAGCAACTTATTTCAATGTATCTAACAAAAGCTTGTAGCATCTGTTAAGCTGTAAACTCCATGACAGGGGTGTCAAACATAAGGCCAGAGGGCCATAATTAGCCAGATCTGGCTGACTGGACAGCTTTAAAAGAGGGCCTTGATTTTGTACCTTTAACTGTATTTACAGTGGAAACATTGTGGTTTATAAGAACAGGACAGTCGAGACAATGAGCTACCAGAACGTTCACTGTAAACTCCTTACAGTGTCACGCTGTCAAATTTATTTCATTTACTACAGTTGCATTTCTTTATCATGCAGAATAACATTATGCTGTTGAGAATGCTTCTTTTTCTTATCTGTGGGATTAAATATGCAGATAAACTTCTTTACACTAAAAGCATGAGCTACACGTGGCCCTTGATGTGAAAAGAGTTTGGCTGCAAATTTATTATTACAGAAATTGCATCGCTTGTCATTTTGACATATTATAACTGATGTAAGCGTTGCCTCTGTTTCTAGTTGACACTTCACGCCCAGGTCAACCTGGTAAGTTTACCTTTTTTTCTTTTTTTTTAATCAAAACTGAGCAAAATGTACAGATTAATTGGTCATTTACAAAAAGGAAAGAGGAGGAAAAAAGGAAAATAAGAGTTATGTTTGATCCTATCATGCATCACTCACTGGCCACAAGAAGGTGTTTTAACATTTCTCTGAGATTTTTGTCCATATTTAAGTGATGGCATCAAACATTAGCTGCAGATTTGTTGACTGTACATGGATGATGGAAATCTCTCATCACATCACATCTCAAAGATGGTCTATTCGATTGAGATCTGATGACGGTGGAGTACAGACAACTCACAGCATAAACTGAGACTCGGACTCAGACCCGGCAACGTTTTATTCTTCAGTTGTTCAGTTTTGCTGAGCCTTTGTAAATTGTAGTCGAGCAGCAGCTGGTGTGGTCTTCTGCTGCTGTAACGCATCTGCTTCAAGGTTTAAGACACTGTGTATTCAGAGATGCTCTTCTGCATACCTTGGATGTAATTGGTTATTATTTTAGCTGCTGTTGCCTTCCTATCAGCTTGAAGCAGTCTGGTACATACTCCTCTGACCTCTGGCTTCAACAGTTATTATAATCCAGAGAAGTGCCGCTCACTGGATATCTTTTTTTGTTTGTTTGGTTTGTCTCTATGGTTCACATGGTCCAAAAAAGAGAGAATATCCAGTGAGTGGAGGTTCTGGTCATGTGGGGAAAATCCCAGTAAATCAGCACTTTTTGAAATACTCAGATCAACAACCAAAGTCACTTAAATAATTTTCCCCCCATTCTGATGCTCAGTTTGAACATCATTTGCACTGTAAGAGTGAAACTGAAGGTTTGCAATAATTTGTGAGACCTGTTATAATGCATGGTTTGGATTGGCACTGACAAGACAGGAGGCCAAGCTGAAGATGTTAACTTTGGAGACAGAGTTAGAGAAGGGAGGCTGAGACGACTTGAACACATGCAGAGAAGGGATCGTGAATATGTTGGACAAATAATGTTGAAAATGGAGCTGCCCAGATCAAGGAAAAGAGGAGAGAGAAGATTCATGGGTGTAGTGAAGAAGGACTTGCAGAGGGTTGGTGTGACAGAGGAGGATGGCCAGTGGCCAGTGAGTGTAATTCTACCTGTTCTTGTGACTGTAATAGTTATAGGAACCAAGAGTAAACTAATTTGTAAAACAACTAAATCAGTTTGCTCAAATAAATTACATTTATTTAAAATGTCAGAATAGTCGAGTATTTTAAATTAACTGATCAAATTATTTTCATTGTAGATTACATGGTAAACAAACCATTATTATTATTATTATTATTATTTGATTACTGCCATTTTGCTGTTTTTTTCTCTTGTTGTTTTCAAAGCGGTTTTAATGGTTTCTCCTTTATTTACCTTTCTTCTTTTTTCATCACACATGTTGAGAAGTTTATTATTCCATCTGTTCATTTTAACTGGAGTTCAACAACATGTCAAATATTTGTTATTTTATTGGTTCAGAAGCGTCATGTTGTTTTAATCCCTCAGTCTCTTGTATGTTTTCTAACTTCAAGTTCATGACAGTATATCGTATCCATCTGGCCACATGGTGGAGACCAATACAAACGTACCCACTGTGGGGCTTTTCCTCTTTGACTGTAATAATAAAAGTGCTGCTGTTTTCAGGTCCTGGTGTTGGAACAGTTGGAAAAGCACCCAAACCATTCGTACCAGGTAAAGATGAAGAAAGTCTTAAAACTATCACTCATTTGTACGATAAAGCATAAGATATTATATAACCCTTGTCTCTGATTCTCTTGCATGTGGCCTGCAGTGCTTTAACCTTTCATTGCTCACTCCTTTGCCACAAAATACTAGATGTGCATTTAAGTTCAAATGAATATCGTCTGAATTTAATATGTAATATTTTATCAATCTGTAGCTCACACAAATCCAGATGTATATATCTGGATTTATACAGTTTGTAAACGTATTTATATTTAATAGTTTCTAATTATTAGAATTGTGCATTATACATATGGTTAGTATGTCACAGTTAAAGACTAAATCGTGCCATATTACAGATTAATTTCAGCACTACTGTCATGTTTGTTGTGCTACACATGATGTATGTGTCTTAACGTGCACTCTCTGTGTAGACAGTTAATGATTCTTCAGCCTGGATCGATAAAACATACAAAAAGCTGCATCAGGCCAATTATACCTGCAACAGACTTGAATAGTCATCAGTTTTGTGCATCTGCAGATTTGCACTTTTTAGGGCATTTTACCTATTCTGCACTTTTTTTGCAAACTTTAAAGTAATTTTTTTAATAGAATTGCAAAACTGAGAAATTTTGTTGGTAACAGGAGAATCAC
>VURO01045294.1:0-38973 GCA_015108175.1 Pelvicachromis taeniatus | reverse complement strand
ATAATTACAAATAAAAACAAAGCACTTTAAAAAAAAAAAAAACTAAGATAAAAACACAAAATATGACCAAAAATTATGTTCAAATATTATAAACTCTCGAGATGTTTGAGATTGTGATCTTTACAGTGTTGTTATTAATGTAAAGGATTATTGATAACACCATGATAAAAGAAGAATCAGGTATTATTTTTATTGACAGTTGATTTTGTTTCTCACTTTTGTCTGATTCATAAATCACAGTATTAATATGACGGGTATTTAAAATTCCACTTTATAGTCTTTTGTTTAACGTTTACTCGTTTGTGCACTCAAGAAAAATGTTATGCCCAAACTGTTGATTTAACTAATTTAACGACATTTTCTATGTAATTTTGTTACACAAGTACGTATACATTCAGTTTCTACCGAGTACATTTTATTTAATGATTAATCATTTGAAAAAATAAACCTTTGATTTTTTTGTGTCTTCTATTTTTACTCCATATAGGTACTGGTTATCCTTATGGAGCACCTTATGGAGGCAAGTTTCCTGTTTAAGTTTAGTGTGTTTGGGGTCTCATAGATTTTGTTTAAATGGAAGTGAGTCCGGCTTCCTCCCACAGTCCAAAGACATGCAATTTGTGGGAATAGGTTAATTGAAAAATTCTAAATTGCCCATAGGTGTGAATGCGGGTGACTGTGAGTGCGAATGGTTGTCTGTCTATGTGTGTTGGCCCTGCGTCAGACTGGCGACCTGTCCAGGGTGTACCCTGCCTCTCGCCCCAAGACAGCTGGGATAGGCTCCAGCGCCCCCGCGACCCCAACCGGTCGCAGCAGATGGCCCGCCCCTCCCTTAGCCTGGTTCTGCCGGCGGTTTCTTCCTGTTAAAAGGGAGTTTTTTCCTTCCCACTGTCACCAAAGTGCTTGCTCATAGGGGGTCATATGATTGTTGGGTTTTTCACTATATGTATTATTGTAGGGTCTACCTTACAATATAAAGCGCCTTGACGCGACTGTTGTTGTGATTTGGCGCTATATAAATAAAATTGAATTGAATTGATAAGCGGAAGCGAATGGATGGATGGATGGATGGATGGATGGATGGATGGATGGATGGATGGATGGATGGATGGATGGATGGATGGATGGAAGTGAGTCTTATTTCTACTCTTTTTGTGCTTTAGTACCTTTAGGCACTGGACCCGGAACTGGACCCGGAACTGGAACACTGCCTGGTGCGAAGCCTCTTAAACCTCCAGGTACTCTGATCCATTTCTACTTTGACCTTCAAGCAACCAAACTGTTTTAGTGACTAAAACTACCTTTTTAATATACTCTAAGACTTAAGCTATAATTTTTTTCTTTATCTGTGACAGATACTTGAAAGTCATATAATTATGGGGTAATAATTTTTATGCAAAAAAAGTGGAAAGACAGATATTAGATGAACAAAAGCGTTGTCTGGTAGTTTGTACAGAACAAAAAAAACTTTTTGAAAAAAAGATTTGAATGAATTATGTATGTACAATGTGTTTGTAATATTTTAACACAAAGTGAAGTCATAGTCAGAGTATGTGTCATTGTTTGGTACTTTATATGACAAAAATACTCCAAACAGATCTATCAGGTCAGCAGATAAGTTGCCTCTGACTGTCCCTGGAAATAGGCTAAAACACAGAGGAGACCGGGCTTTTGCAATTGCTGCGCCCAAACTTTGGAAAAGTCTGCCGCTTCAAATTAGGATCTCTCCAACACTCGACATCTTTAAAACCTGTCTGAAAACTCCTCTTTATTCACAAGCTTTTAATTGTGACTTAAAGTTTTTGTTTTGTTCTTTGTGTGTGTTTGTCCTACTTTTTTTTACTATGTACAGCACTTTGGTCAACCTGTGTTGTTTTTAAATGTGCTTACAAATACGTTGGTTGAAATTGATTGAAATTCAAACTAAACAATAACCAGAGTACTGAAATATATAAAAGTTTTGACTATCAGAATTGAAGAAGTAGTAATGGAATAATTCGATAAATAGAGAGCGTGACGACTGCTGTCATGTTCGTGTTTTTGGAGAAGCATGTGCACATGCAGTCAGCATTGTTGTGATTTGTGTTTGTAGCTGTGGGTGGTGCTGGAGACAGACCAGGAATCCCACTGGCTGCAGGAGGTTATCAAGGTCAGTGAGCCCTAAGAAAATCTACTGGCAGGAAGCTATATTATTATAACATATTAGCAATTATTAATAGGGAAATAAGAATACATACTGCTTTTTAGCAGGACTTGTTGCAATCAGGGTACATTTTATTATCATTAGACATTTTTTCTGATTCCTTCAATGAGCCTAACACCTTCTCAAGCTGTAGGAGATGAGTTCTCTATTAGATGATAATGCTACTTTCTCTGTCACTATGATTCAGGGGGATACACTCAGCTTGGACAAGGTATGTATAAAAGGAGATGAGAGATGATTGATGCCTAATGTTTCCCTGACTTTAAACAACAACAACAAAGTCATCCAGTCCAGTGCAAAAAGTGACAGTTGGCGAGGAGATGTCATCTCATGGCACTTCCTGTCCAGGAAATTGGCCAGCATACTGATAAGTTGCTGTACAGGGTGGAGCGTATCAGGAATGAGAAACCAACCGCTTTAAGGAAGAAAAACAACTGGGGACATTTTTCAAAGAGTCTCTCATTCTTTATGTGGCTCGCAGTCCTACTAAGCAGGACAGCTATAGTAATAGATTAAAGGGCCATTGCATGTAAGCCAGTTTTCTCTGTGTGACAGGTGGAGTTGCTTATCCTGGAGCTGCAGCTAAAGCACCCAAACCAGGTAATGTAAAGGGCCCGGTACTGCTGCCACACATCAAAGCACAATGTAAACATGGAAAATGTGCTGTGAATGAGTTTTCCCATAGCTTGTGGCCACACTGTGTACTGTATGTTGGAAGATGTTGTGTATGAAAACACAGTTTCCCACGAGGAATATTCCACTTCGCTTCTTCTTCAAATTAAACCTCAAAAAGTCAGTACTGGATCTTTTAAAGTAGCTTTTGTTCTGTTAGCGAGATGCTATCAAACCAAAATCACTAGAATTACTCAGATTACTTGTATCAAAAGGACACTTTGTAGACATTTACAGTACCATATTCTCTCTTTAGTAGAGTTTGTTTACCAGTGAGAAATGTGGCCTGAAATAAAGTGACTCAGCCAAAAAATAAATAAAATTTTTTAAAAAATCCAGCTTCTGCAAAGGCAAGCTCCACCAAGGGCAGTAATCCCTGCAGTATTTCTGTTCCGTTAGGAGTCTGTAAATGGAGCAAGTCAACAACACATCATTTTGCCCTGGAGACCATATTACTGTGCAGAACATCACTGTGTGATTGTTTGAAGATAACACAACCCCCTTGGGGAGTCCTGCCCTGAAATAGCAAAACTCTGCCAGGGGAAATTTGGACGAGGCCGTTAATGTGATGTTAGCTGAGCCACTGGCCACATGCCACTTTAGGGCCTGAAGCGACAATGTTGGAGTAATACACACAAAAAAACCTATAATCCATAATAATATTAAACTTATCTGCTGTATATCAAAAGAACAAAAACATTTTCATTGTTTCTTTATTGTCTTTTAATTTGAGCAGGCTATGGCAATATTGGAGGTGGTGGCGGATACCAGCAAGGTGAGGACAACGGTGATATTTTTACTGCTCAGTCCCTCTCTGTTTTATTCTTTAGCAGTTTAAAAGGCTGCATATTTCTCTTCAGAGGTCCAGAGCCATATTTACACTTGGTGCACAACTTTTAGACCCGCCTCTTCTTCCCTTCCTCTCCCCACCTGTGATGGATCATTGCAATCACACAGCAGCAGCCGACAGTGCCGCCTGCTCTCACTTCTCCACAGATACTGCCCGGCTACAGCTAGTCATAAAAACTGTCTGCCCTAATCCATCTCCCAGTGAACACAGACACATCCGTCTGTGTGAAATGTTACCGCAGATGGTTTAATAGCTTTCATTTTTGCAGCACAGTTTTTCCATCAGGGAGGTTTGCCAAACTGAGAAATCCGTAATTATGAAAATTGGGTCAAGTTGTCATATTCACAGTAATGCTGGGCTGTTTCATCATAACTTACTTGTAAAATATTTAATGCAGATGGATTTACTGCCAACACTAATTCTTCTATCCATGAATCCAATTCATATTGTGTGATATATTTTCCAGCCTGTGATGTCTCCATTAAAATAGTTTTTTCAAATTTACAGGTGTAGTTCCTGGTTACAGAGGAGGATACCCTCAGCAGTACTACCAAGGTAAAACAACTACTTCCTATATGCACAATTTGATTAAAGTATATTGATGAATTCACAGCAGACATTATTTAACATGCTACATACCGTTGTTGGTGATAAACACTTCTGTGTAGTGACCTTTTAAGGGCGCTGGTTGTGCCATAAATCAGTGTTGACAAATGACAAAATAGAGCCATTTATCTTTAGAAGGTGGGACCAAAGGCAGAGAACAGTGGTAGGATGTTTTGAGAGTGTGTGGCTATATAGGAGGTGGACTGTCACGCAAGAATAAGAACTCCAAAAAAGAAGCGCTTTTCACCCAGACATCAGCAACTTGCTGGATATTTTCTCTTTTTCAGCCCATTCTCAGTAAACCCTAAACATGGATGTGTGGGAAAATCCCAGTAACTCTGCAGTTTCAGAAATACTCAGACCAGCCAGTCTCACACCAAAGTCACTTAAATCATCTTCCTTTCATCATTCTGATACTCGGTTTGAACTTCAGAAAGCCGTCTTGACCCTTGGCTGATTAGATATTTGCATCAACAAGCAGTTGAACAGGTGTGCCCAATGAAAAACTGTAATTCACAGTACATTCATAGCACTGGTAAGTGCATTGGTAAAATAAACCTGCCTCCACCGAGCAGAGGATTTAGCGCACGGATGATTGTTTAACTGTTTGTCCTTGTTTCTGGATCAGGAGCCGGATTAATATTGAGGCACTGTCACCCAGGTAACAGGAAGACAGGAAACTGCTTCCACTTTAGAGCTTAAAGAAAAGCTGAGGGGAGTAACAGAAGGTTTCACTTTCTTACAACAATATTTACACACGGTAAATTATTTCAGAAACCACATTAGGAAAAGTGTATTTATTCTTCCCTCTCCTTTCCTTTATGTCGGCCACTTTCACGTAAACGCAGCTCCAGCTCGAGCAGAGTTTCCACGTCATGCTTATCTTGATCTCTTTACTCGTTAAGCTACAGTAAAGAGATCCACTGTATCCTCTGATTTAACAAAAAAAATCTCATAGTAAACTTGAAAAGTCTGGATTTTTTAATTTTAATTTGATTTATTACTCATAAATATTTTTGATTATCTTAAACAATTAAGGGTTTTTTGTTTTTGTTTGTTTTTTTTAGACCAAAAGGATTTGGGAACTTTTCAATTTTAAGTTTAAAATCAGGGGACGGGGGAAGACTCCTGTCTGCATAAAATCTGGTCACTTGTCTGCACTGAAAATGTGTCTGGAACAAACAGCTCAGGCCTACATTTAATTGCCTCCTGTGCGATCGTCTGTAATGTCAACAGTGTAATTTTAATCACATCCTGGCTGGGAGAAATGAATCCACCTGTGTGACGGACCCAAAGTGGTTCTATCCTAACATTGCTCTGCTGATACCAACTTTTGTATTTGTCTTTCCTGTTGTGTAGGATATGTGCCAGCCCCGCTGACTCCTCAACAAGGTACCAAACAACCACGTCCTCTCATTACATTACTTCACACCTGCAAATAGAAAACATTATATTTTTGCACATTATAAAAACATTGTTTCAGTGAGTGACTGTTCCCTGGACCTCTGCTCATTTTCCAGTTCATCTCTCATTAAGTCTACTGTTTGGCAGAGCACATCAACATGCCAAATTATTGAGATGAGCTTGAAAAATGGGTGTACTGGTCAGTGCAGATGGTGCAGCTCAACCCATCTGTATTTTCCTGAACTCAATTACTCCTGCTTGTGGGATAATTTCATAGAAAGCGCAGCTATTTTAGAGGCTATAATATAATTTTTTGTGTCCCTCAGAGTGCCTGACGTACAGCTTTCAACGGTGCATGCATGAGTGTCTGAATGAAATATCTCAATTAGGTTTATTGCCAAAACGTTTGCCAAACGAGGATTTTTTTTTTTTAAACTAAAATGCCCTGAAAAAGCACGTGTTGGTGTAACACGTTACTTATAAAATGACTGGAGGATTTTTAAACAGTCCAACTTCAGGACTCGTGCATCGAGGTGGTGACATGAGGTTGACAGACTGGTGACTGGAGGTGGAGCTGTTGGTATGCAGGAAGAAAATGAAGGGAGAAAGTACGCAGCCTGTAGGGGAACTGGTGCTGATGGTCGGAGACATGCATGCATTTTCATGTCATGCTATTCACATGACAAAATGAGGGTTTTCACATCCTTTCTTGGGCTAGTGAGTAATGGAGGAGTCCACAATGATGTGACAAAATGATGTTTACGTAAGTGTGCCTCTTGGCAGCAATACTAAAAAGTATTTCACAGTCACCAGGACTCAAAAACTTCATGTGTAGAAGTTTATTGTAAATATTATTCATCTCATCTTGGTGGTGTTGATTAGATCAAGATAAAGTTCTTGTCCAGTATATCAGCAGCTCTCTGTCATATATCACCTACCGTATTAATATAACTTGCTGAGCAGGTCTGCAGTACAAACTTCACTAATAAATCCATCCACAGTTTAATTTCCAGCACCTGTGTTTGGAGGCAAGTGTCTCCTGTCTCTTGGCTAACATTAAGCCCAGTACCATCAGACTGTAAACATAATAACCAAGTTTGTTTTGCAGCCAAAGCAGCAAAGTACGGTCCTCTGCAGGGCTTCCTTGGCGGCGCAGGTGGAGGAGGAGGCGGAGGAATCTATCGAGGTAAAAGATTTTTGCACATTGTTGAAGAAGCATCCTGAAAACAAAAGTTGCTGCTAAGCAAAGACTAAAATGTTGCCGGTGTTTGCTGCAGGTGGCGTTGCAGGATGCCAGGGCAAATACTGTGGGAGGAGGAAGTAGAGGATCTCTCGAGATCCAGTGACCTCAAGAAACCATGGTGCTACTGCATGATCGAGAATGTACATTTTATATGCAAAGCCCCATTAGACAACCTGTAAAGATGTTTGTTTTTACTTACTTGACTTCAGTGTCTGTTTTTACACAAACCCACCGACCCAGAATTTTGTACATGTTCTGATGTGACGTATGTTATTGACAGTGCCTTTAATCATTAACGTGTTCAAGTTAACCAGCTTTAACTCTGTACTGCACCGGCCCACCATGTGTCGCTGCGTGCGTGTGCGCACGTCTGCCCGTGCGTGTGTGTGTCATTTGTTTGAAACTCTGTCTGTACCATCGGCTGTCAATGTGACCCACGAGTGATTTTCCTTTCTGCATTAATCCTAAGCTAAATCAAGGTGATCCGTCTCACTGGGCAGCACGGGGCTCGTCTGCCCCTCTCCAACCTGTCACAGGGGTGGGGTTGGTCAAAGCTAGGCTGAAATCTGATGATATCCAGCCAATATCAGTGTGGTTCCTGGTTCCCTATTTTCTCTGTTGCCATTTTTAGGCCTGCTGGGTATAAAGCGGTGGTAACTGGGGCTCCGGCCAACCCATCTGCTCTCAGCAACTTTGCTGATTCTTGTAGCTGTGCAGTTCAGTTTTCTCAGCTTTTATTTTTTTTTGTTAAATGTTGCCAAACATTTTATGCTGAAGACAATCAAAAAGCAATGGGTTCAAATATCAATCAAACACTGCTCTGGTATGTACGCGACGTGTATGTGCGTGTGTGTTTCTTTATGTGTCGTGTTTAAGTCTGCTTCTAATGTTTAGTCTCATTTACATTTATGTAACTGGTCATTATTCAAGATTTGTTGCACCATGATTTGACTCATAGCTTTTTTGTTATCAGGAATGTGTGAGCATTAAAAAAACGATCCTTTGCTTTTGCATTTATTCACTGTTATTAACTGTAATACAGATTAATACTCTGTTTTAATGGGAGTGCCGCTGTGTTTACGTGAGGCACAAAATCCCTATTCTTTATTTACTTGAGCTGCTTTTAAAGAAAAAAAAAGAAACAAAACCAAAGGCTTTACTGACCAAAGGTTCATGAGCGCTGTCGCCAAGTGACCCCCATCTCTTCCCGTAACTGTGTACTGTATTTTGTACTAATTTGATGGCTTCAGTTCCTTCACTCGGTGCTGTGTAAGAACTGTCTGTGAGCCTCGCTGGGTCAGACCTTGTCTTATGTGGCGTGGGATACTCTTCATCTTTATTTAAAACTGTTTTTATAAGGAGGAACAGTGTGGTTTTGCACTTTTTATGTTTCCACGGCACACATGTGACTTGTTCCCGGACATCCCGGCATTTTATTTGCTTTAACAAATAACTAAATAAAATGTGTTTAAAGAACTTGCGTCTCCTTATTCATTACTTCTTGCTGCCCGTCCTGAGGGCTGATCAAAATCACCTGGTGGGGAGAGTCGAATCAGTCCAACACTGGAAGAATAACCTGGGTTCAAGTCCTGCCTGCTTTAGAGCTTTTTTCATATGAGTTCTGTTTTTGTTCCACTAGGAAAAGTGAATCACTTATCAGATTTATTGTATGTGAAGGATTTCTTCTCTGTAACGAAAACAAACCTTAGGTTAGATGCGCACACTTTTCCAGAGTGTCCGTGTGGCGACTATGAGCTCTGTTCTTATTGTGCCAGCTGGAAGTAATGAACTCGTACTGCTGTTCCCTGAAGATCTCCTGGGAGAGCCACTGACCCGTGATCCACATCCTGTAAAAGTAGCTTACACTGTTGTTCCAGGAGCGGAGGCTTTACTGCAGACATAAAACAATGTCACTGTGAAACTCTAGTCGAATTCTGTTTTTCTACAGATGGCAATTACAATAAATCCGTTTGTAATAATTGCTTGATTTTCCTAGTATTAGCTTACTTAATTTCTAACAGAAAATGTGTTTGCGTTACTTTAGCCAGCACGTAATCGGTGCAGGCAGATCCTTTGCACATACATGCACTACATCAGTTATCTGGCGACCTGCCGCCAGGACAAACAGATCAAACCTCTGGCTCAGGCTTAGCTACCCCACTCCCATCTCTTCATACCCACACTCCTGACACTGAACCAGTGCCACTGATTCTGTGACTAATTGCAGGAGGCCCCTTGGGAAATACATTTATTCAGTGATAATAATACATTATCATTATAACCCACGTGAACTGAAAAATTTTGGAGAAGTGTGTATTGCTCTGTATATATTTTGCATACTGCCTGTTGCAGTATGTGGTAGATCACATGACCATGACCCATGGCAATAATATCCAATCAGAACTATGTCTTATATAAGTCTCACTCAGATTTATTGCAATATGTTGATAGTCTATCTGCATTTGAATCTGAATTTTATTTATTTAAAGGGGACAGTGGATATCAGTGAGCATATTCCATGTAAATATGCCAGATTTAGCCAGAAGGCTACTTTTCATCTGTAGTCCATGACAGGTCAGAGAAAAACAATAAATAAGTTAATTATTATTATTAATTAGTTTATAAATTATACATCAGTTATGTGGAAACCTTCGCCAGTCTGTCTGAGAGCAACTGCAGTCAGTCTGTGGCAGACAGCCACTGTTTAGAGTCAGGTTGCCTCCCACCCGACCACCTGTGCAATCAGCTCAACATTGAAAGAGTTTAACACTCCTCAAAGTCTGAACGACCAGCTGGACGTCAGCTGACAAATGCAATCAGTATCCATCAGCAAAAAAAAAGTCAGTATAATTAGTGGTGAACATCCATTTTCTCCTAGCTTGCATCCTATGTTCACTCATGGTAGACCAGTATCACCTGCATGTTAACTCGCCTCTGTATTTTTTTGTGTGAAACTGGCACTAATTTGGGAGTGCCTTTGTGTACGTGTGTTTCAGAAATGCTGTGAGACAGTGGCTGATTGGTTTGGGTTAATTTAAGGTAGTTATATATGATTGCACTTACACCTTAGTCCATTGATATTTCACACTGCAAACGCTGCTCTTTCATTTGTGTCTCAATGTGCAGGCATGTTGAAAATTCCAGACTTAAGATTGTTTAGATTAAAAAACGATTTCGAGTGTGCATTCTACTGTGGATCTGTGTATTGTACAATTAAAATTGAGAGATGATTCGGGTATATAATCACACAGAATCCGTGTGTTACACTGAAAAACGGAAAGAAAAACGGACGTGGTGACTGTGTTGCATTTAAGCAATGACTAAAATCAGTAACTACCATTTGGTAACTTCTGAATTGTGCGCTCAGGCTTCTGTTTGCTTCTGTTTTACACTTATTTGCTCTTCTAACTGACCATTAAGCTGCTTTTATGGCTCCTAAATTAAGCCCCATTTCATCACATAAACAGCAAAGTTCACGATTTAGACTTCCATCCACTGTTCAGCGGTTCATCACTTCATTAAATAACACCTCAGTTTGTATGCTGCTGTTTACAGTGACTACACTGCAGCTGCTTTCAGAATTGCCTTCATGGGTTTCAAACCAGCCACCCACTTCATTTACTTTCACCTTCTGCGATTGCACTTCCAGCACATCCACCTATCCCATGTCTCAACCCCTTTCGCCACTATCGTGCATCAACGTGTTAATATTTTACCTGCCTTTCTACCAGAGCGCACTCTGTTTACTTGTAGTTATCTTGTAGTTACTGTGGTGGCGTTTCTGCGCCGTCTCTCCCCCTCCTCCACCAGACTTCATTAAGCAGGGCGTGTTTGTGGTTGGCCAGCCCCCTGTTTCCTCCGCACTGCTCGGCAGCTTCATTGGTCAGCGGCTCTCTTGAATGAAGCGCCGCAGAAACGTGCAAGCAGCAGGCAGAAGGAAGCTGTGTGGCCCGCCGCAGGGAGCGACCGACGCGCAGCGACACGACCCCCGGGCGCGTTGCCGTGTGTGTCGGTGGACACCGTTTATCCGTCGAGCAGAGGCAGCTGGCTCTCTCCCGGAGCTCCGCGTGTGAATGAGGTTGATGCTGCTCTGTTGCACCTGGAAGGACGAACGCATGGGAGAGGAGGAAGGTAAGGACCTGCTTGCTGCTTACGCGCTTCAGCTTTTGGGGCGGAGACGGCGGCGCACTCCCTGCTCCTCGAAACGCAAAAGATGCTTCAACTGAAAAAAAAGCTGCACACTGCACCGTTTCTGTATTTGCTGTACAGAAATAGGTTCGTGTACAGGGAGCGCCAGGCTGTGCCGCAGATGAAGCCATTCGTCGAGTGGATGCGGCCAGCATGTTTGTATGCAACGTTCACCCTAAGGCCACCAACACCACCACACACTTCATCTGCCGCCAGCCTTCTCCAATAATCCAGCATGCAGTGCTTATAAACAAGCTGTTACATGAGAAGTAACTGTCCTTTAAGAGCTGCCTTCATGCTGTGTGAAAAACACACAGAGGGCAGAGTTTCCTGTTGTGCCTGCACCAAACTAAGACTCCCAAAGACTCCAAACTTACCTTGGGTGTGTGATCGGTGTAGATTTAATCATATCAATCAGTCAGATAACCTTCTGATCTCATTATTGATTAAGCTGTTTTAATTTTATGTTTTTTAATTCATTGTTTTCTGGATGGTGATTCAGGAACCTATGGCTCGAACAGCTGGTAAACCACATTGTTGATCTGCCTGTGCATAGTTTGGCATGTGGTGTGAGATAACTGCACACTGAGCTGTCAGTCAGCTTGACTGAGTTGAACAATGGACCTCCTATGTAAGGTTTCACTTTGCATTGCAGTGTGATTAGCTAATCTGGAAGTGTCTTCTTTAAGTCAAAGCGGGCGGGGGCGTATGCACCTGTACCTGCACAGGTTTTACAGTTTGTGCCAGAATGTAGGTGTGTTTCTGTTTGCCTTGGCTGCCCTCTCTGAAGTCAACAGGAGGGAAGAGATTATGCAGAGAAATGCTCCATAATAAAAAAATGTCAGAAAGAAAAGATGGTAAAAATAAAAAGTGTTTACAGAGAGGAGGCTGAAGGAGGGAGAAGAAAAACACTAGCAGCAGACATCAGCACCCAAAGCACTGCCAAAATGGCTTTCACTTCACAGGATGGATGAATAATTGAAGCTGCTGTGCAGAGTTAAGTTTTATCAATACACTTCCACCAGTATCCTGATTTGATGTTGTGGCACTTTTGCTGCTTTATATGTTGAACTTTGAACTTAACCTTGGTCAAAATTGGGCCTCTTTATAGCTGCTTTGTAGGTAAAGAAGAACTCTTGTTACTTCTTGCTGAAATGCCGTGACGAAGAGGTGCCACGCTCGGCCGTTACTCTGAGGTGGCAGTCGTGATGTTACTCTTGGGTGCACTGCAAGTTTAAGAGCTCAGCAGTGAAGCTCATACAGAGTAATAGAGGGGGAACCTGAAGCAGTAGCATCTGTACAGTCGTATTCTTTACAACTCAAAACAGAACCCTACAGATGAAATGCTTTCAACCGACTGTCATGTTTGTGTTTGCTGTTACTTACTGAGTCTCGCAGTGTGACTTTTTCTTTAGGCAAATTAACTCAGGCAACAAATGCGCCTAACACAGCATAATGTCGGCCGCCTCACCCTTTGCACCAGATGAACCCTCACTGCGGGATAAATCGTCCCAACTCTGCCAAATAGTTTTTTTCCTGAAACTCTTATCGTAATGAAGATTTTCCTCAGAGTGGGAATCTTTGATCTGCAGATAAAAACATTCCTCCCATAGAAACGGCTCTTATCAGTAAAGAAGTAGAAGAATGCCGATGTCTACTTTTAATTCTGTTTAATTTACTTTTCTTTTCTGCGTTAGTATGCATTTTGTAAAGAAAATATAAGGTGTGCATGTTATATTTACAGGTGGTGTTTATCTCCATTTTACTAGCAGCTTTGATGATAACGAAGTTATTTTAAAAGCGTACATCTACCTGCCATAATTTTACGCAGCAGCTCAGCTTCTTTTTATTGTTTCCTGCTTTTACAACACGCACCCACGGGAATTTTCATCTGGAATGCCCCCCTCAATCTGAAGTTCCAAGGCAAATACAATGCAGCATCGTGATCACCCTGATCTCAGTGATTTCTACACTCGATTAGTTTTGTACTTGTTAACCAAGCTTGCTTAATAGAATAGCTCATTTCAGCTGCTCCCTTATTCACAAAGGGTTCGCCACAGCAGGGAGCTCCACATGTCTGACGTGGCAGATTCTCACACCAGATGTGACACCCAAGTGGGTCTGTCTCTCCTTCTGGGACTGAACCAGGTATCTTTCGTGTGATAGAGATATGTGTAAACCAATACACTATAGAGCTGCCAAAAACAGTGTTTGCACTTTTTAATCATACCCTTATGAGCAAGGTTATGGTAGAACATTGTAAATACTTGTGCCGCAGTTCATTTTGTGGCCTTTTGTACAGGTAATCTGTGGAGAAAAAGTAACAAATAACAACAAAGTCCAAACTTTGCAGAGTCCCCGTAATAATATGCTTATTGCCAGCTCTTTAGCTGGTATAATTGTACATTGATTACTGTGGTATAGTGAGAGCATGAGTCGTATCTTGACACTTTTTATTGACCCAGATGCTAGGTCCACATTTTCTGAGCTGATATTAATCACATTAACCCAGTGATGGGAAACATACAGTCCTTAGGGCTTCCAAATGGTCCAGTTTGGCTTGATAGATGTGTTTGCAAGGTACGAAAAATGCAATGAAGGAGGACTTTTTTTTTTTCTTTCCTTTTTTTTTTTGGAATCATTGTGTGAAAAGAACAAATGGACATCGAGATGCGAAATGGTTGTCGGAGCTGTTAATTTCATCCTGAAGCATCGTCAGTTGGATGTCACCCACAAAAGGTTTTTTTTAAAACAGGGATTTTCTGCTTTCATTTTAAAAAATATCTCCATCCACACGAAAATTCAAATAAAAATAACACGAAGAACTGTCAGCAGGTGGCGATATAGGTGGCCAAAACACACTGAAAAAGTAACATTTGCCAAATGTCATTCTTCTTACAACTACATGAATGTATCAATCATATTATGCAAATTCTTGTTTGTTTTTCTCTACCAATTGGCTGTTAAGCCCAAATCTCCCTGAATAGACAATATAGTTACTGCAGAAGAGCAACGACTTATGTTAACATAAGTTAAAATAAGATGTTAACTTAAGATAAGATGTTCGCTCGGTGGCTTTAAAGTAATTGTAATATATCACACAGCAATAGTACATTGAAGATACTGAAGTGGCACATAACCTACGTAGCTACCACAACTAAAACAAGGTAGTTGCAGTAGGCTAATCTTAGTTTTAAAAAAAAAAGAAGAAGTTCCACATGAAACATCTGGAGGTGGAGATGCTTTAAGCAGCTTGGTCGCCCATCTCTTTCTTCTTTAAATGTGAAGTGGTATCGGAATTTCCAAGTAAGAAATGCATTCCTGCCCGTGCACTGCTGGCTCTGTTGTGCTGGCTCCCGGTCCATTGTGTAACTGACGCCACCAACATTAACAGGACGCTTACATTAGAGCCTCTTATTGCTTGTTTTGTTTGGGCTTCAATCAATGTGTGGAATTACCAAAATTAGAGAGGGGATAGCCTAACATATGAAAAAGGAAAAGACAGACGTGTAATCCATTTATTTCAACAGAGTAACTGTATCCTAATTATCACCTATTTATACGGTAATTGTAACGAAATACAGTTACTCATATATATATTTTTTTAATACGTAACGGCGGTACATGTATTCCGTTACTCCCCAACACTGTACCCACGCGAGTAACAGAAACGTTTCCTTAATATAATGTTAGATTGATTGAATGTGCAAACACTGAGACAACTCAATCTAATTTTTGTAAGTTAATTTGGAAACAGTTTTTTTTTAATAGATTTTTTTCAGCTTAAAAGCTGTTAAATTATTGAGTATGACATTCTGTCCCAATTTCAAATATTAGCTTCCTAATTTTGTCACAGCATTAAATAATGTAATTATTTAATTTGTCGTAACATTTAAATAAATTCATTTAAAATTACATTTGTTATTTTGAAACTGGCCTTAAAGGGCAAAGCAAAGTCTGAATTAAAAAGAAAAATAACAGGAGCAATGCAGGTGTCTCTCATCCTGCCAGCAATCATAGGAGGGAAATGACATAAGGAAAAATGGAAAGTTTGTGACTAGAAAAAGAGGCATAAAATGTCCAATTAGAGGTAGCTTTGGAAACATAAAATAAAAGCCTTTTATTACTTTTCTAAACTGATCATAAGTGCCTTTGGAAACCTGGATATTTTATGCCATTTTGGTCATAATTGTTCCATTTTTCTCATTGAACAGTCTGAATATTATCCTGTAATTCCAGGCAAAAAGTTGTGTTCATTTAAATGTTATGATTTGTTAACAAACAAGAGTTTTTCTATTAAATAGGGCG
Source organism: Pelvicachromis taeniatus (assembly GCA_015108175.1). Taxonomy (NCBI): domain Eukaryota; kingdom Metazoa; phylum Chordata; class Actinopteri; order Cichliformes; family Cichlidae; genus Pelvicachromis; species Pelvicachromis taeniatus. The sequence continues at coordinate 23,499 of VURO01045294.1, read as the reverse complement.
ATGCAGCAAATTAGTGGTTTTGCCCCTGCTGAGCCGTATGCTCATTAAAACTGCCCCTTCAAATGGTACATCGTTTCTGCTCTGGTGGTAATGATGGAGGAGACGCTGCGTGTTGTGTTTGTTTGATTTGTGTTTTTCTAGAGCTGGGTTATAAACCAGCAGAGATGATTTGCATGGCCAGATAAGCGACGGAGATGGCGCACAGACAGACACACAAACACACATCTCTTTGTAAGAAACGCTTATAACTTTATGTTCAATGAGCTTTAATATGGTGATATCAGCATGTCTGTCTCCTGTCATTACAGCCGGAGGAAGTTTGCCCGTGTGCGCGGGATGCAAACAGACGATCTACGATGAGCAGTATCTCCAGGCCCTTAACAATGACTGGCATACCGTCTGCTTCAGGTACTGTTCAGCACAAACGGCAAACCAGACTCAACATATAAAACCAGACTTTAAGAGCACACACGTCTTTAAACCTAACTGGGTTTTTGGCCACTTGGGAACAACACTGAAATATCACAGTGCATCTTGCTTATTTATCCATCCAGCTATAGCAAATATAGGTCAAAAGTTCACTGGTATTTAGCGCTGTTCATAGTCGAACAATTCTCGAGAGAATTCTGCCTCTCATTTAGCTGCTAAATCTTCCACTGTGCTCAACCGTCGGTTACCAAGTGTCTGCTGAATGGTATATTAGTGTAATTAATATATCACTCATTATAACTGCTTTAAAGGGCAGTGAAGGAGTTAGTGGAGGAATTCATAGTTGCACATATAAGGCATAAAAGTACCCTATAAAATATAATAAAATAAAAATACCAAATATTTGCTGTTTTCAGTGTTTAAAAGAGCTATGAGTCCACAGTCTTGTGAAAACCCCCCTTTTTTAAATTACTGGTTCCACAGGAAAATATGAGGCTAAGTAGCAGCCAGATGTTGCTAACATATCCACTGACTGTCCGATCATCAGTTTACAGGTCTGAAGCATTCAGTGTGTGTTAAAGAGGCTGACAGCAGAGCCTTAGGTTTGAGTAGTTTGAACAAACCACAGGACTTCTGGAACAGTGTCCTTTGGGCACATGAGTCCAAAGCGATGAGATGTTTGGCCGCAATGGACAAACACGTCACATCAGCAAACAGGCACGGTGGTGGAGGGTGATTATTTGGGCTTGTTTTCCAAGCATAGAACCTGGGCACCTTTTAGTTATTAAGCTGACGATTAACTCCCCTGTACACCAAAGTATTCTAGAGTCAAATATTAGGCCATCCATCCGACAGCTATGTACTAACCCAAACTGGGTCATGGAACTGGTTTGGTGATTCCAAGCACAGCAGCAAAGTCCAGACCTCAGCCTAACTGAAATGTTGTGACGGGACCTTAAGAGAAATGCTTGCAAACTTCAATGAACGGATGTAACGTTGTAAAGAAGCGTGGGTCAAACTTCCTCCACAGAGATGTGAGAGACTGATAAGGTTATTGCTACTAAAGGTGGTTTAATGAGCTAGTATCATTAAATTCATATCACCTTGGGAAACTGTAATAGAGATATTAAAAGGGAGAAATAGCTGGCAGGTAATGCAACAAGTTTTAGCCGTAGTTTTTTGTGGTTTCAATGTAGGCTTTGTGCTGCAGTATTTCCTGGAAAAAGCAAACATCACAGTGAAGAGCTACTATTACAGACTCGTTCCCAGGCATGTCTGTGCCTGCTTGTGGTTTAGTTTTTTTTTCTTCCCTGAAAAGCTTCCCTGAAAACATCACGTTTGCATGTTATTGCACATAATCACATCTTGCTCCTTGTTTAATCTTATCTTCACTGTAGTGCTAACATAAGAATCCTCCTCCGAGCACCTTTTCTAAGAAAATCTCCTTAAATCTGATCTGTTTTTTCTCACAAGTGTTTCCTTTTTATGGGTGAAGGTACAGGTTTCAGATATCACTGTGTTTTCTTGTACTTTTAGTTTTTGATGAATTCTATAATAGTCATAACCTAAAGTAGTCCTGACTGCAGAGCTGCATCAGACAAGTGATAATGTTGAAGCCTTCACATGACGCAGTAATGAAGCTTTACAGGTGTGTAGCTGAGAGCAAAATGAAAATTTGGAGTTTATAAATGGATAACTCACAAACACTGAGTAAAGGGCACCGGAATAATATTTTCAAAGACAGCTGACATTGTGGCTGTTGCGACATCTTCACTAGACGATCCCTAATTTTAACCTGTAAAATTACAATGTCATCACACCTTCACAGTAAAGAAATTGCGAAAGATGTGGATACACCGAGGCTCAAAGTCACCGGCGGTTTAAACAAGTTCTGGCTGGCTCACAGTCAAATATGTGCTTCTAAAAAATGAGATTTAACCCTTGAGAGCTGGGTCAACTCTAACCCCAAGCAATCACATTTTGTAATTTACATCTCTTATAAGTGTCTCCTTTTAAATTTTACTCTTAACATTTGTACTTAATAATTTTTATGTAATTATTTTGCCTATCGTGTATGAAAAAAGTAGAGCAATGTAATAATTCAGGTCTGCTTCCACTTCTCTTGTCTATGGTGTACCACAAGGTTCTGTTTTGGGGCCTTTACTGTTTCTTTTATATTTGCTCCCTCTTCAGTACATTTCGGGCACTTTTAAATTTTTCTTATCACTGCTGTGCAGATAACATTCAGTCGTATCGCTCTTTTAAGCCACACAATGTTTTTAAGCTACAGATCTGGCACAGGTGCGTTGGCTCCATTGAAAGTTAGATGGTAGACCTTTTTCTCCAATTTAATGAAGAACAAACAGAAGTTCTTGTTTGGGCTCCTGACAGATTTAATGAAAACTAGGTCCCCTGGCCACATTTGCTACAGTTTCTGTCAGGAACCTTGGGATGACCTTTGACTCTGCTTTCACTCCGGATGCTTACGTTAAATCTCTGGTTTGCTCCTGTTTTTAATCACTTAAGAAATACCGCCAAGGTGAGTTCTATTGCATCATGCTCTGAACTCATCACATCTGGATTTCATCACTGCTTTACTCACGTGCCACACTGTTGCTAATTCAGTTGCATTAGCTCTCCATTAACTTCAGAGTCCACTTTAAGATTCTGGTTTTGGCTTTTGGACCTCTGCGTGGACAAGCACCAGCAGACTTTTACATGAAACAACATGGCATAAAGCATCCGACTTTTACATCCATATGTCCCCAGTAGGCCTCTGATGTCATGTGATCAGGACTTGCTGTAACAGCTTTACAATAAGCTGGTACTTGGTGCCACATTGCTTAAGCTGTTTCTGACACGTGCTCCACAGCTGTGTGCTCAAAATACTCACAAGTCCAAACTTTGCCTTCGCCTCTTCATGCAGTTCTTGTCCCAGTGGACTATTAGTTATGCAGCCTAACTTAACATTGTTAACTGTCGCGTTTTTGACCTGAATGATTGAATCCTTTCCTGTATAAATGCAGTAACCCGGGAGGTAACTGCCCACTGCTGTGCAAATGTCCAACAACAACAAAAGCAGCATGCAAGGCTGTATAAAAAAAAACTTTTCTTTAATTCCTAGAAACATACAATACATATAAAACATAAATATTACTGTTAAGTTTACCATATGAGTTATGAAGCACTCTCTGCTGTTCTCTGTACTTTGACTTCATTACAGATAGTTACAGAAACGTTCAGACTTGACCTGCCTGAAAACCTGTTACGCAATTATATGGTTTACACAAACCGGAGCAACTCACAGATTGACGCACTCGCATACCTGAAGTTGCTCAAGACTTTTTCTCCTAATGAACCAGAGGGAGTCGTTCTTACTCCGATGAAGCATACATTGGTTGAACTCTGGCATCAGACCTAAACCCACCGCTAGGGTGAACATTTACACAGTCTGTGAGTTTGGAGAGATGAACAGGCAGCAGTGCAATTCTGGTAAATTGCACTGCACCATGCTGTGTGTGGGCAGAGAGACTGTGTGTGTCTCTGTGTGAAAGAAATCTATTAACATTTTTGAATTTTAATTGATTTTCATAAGCATAACTGATTCTATCCTGGTAGACAAAACATGGAGGCTTTTAACATTTCTGCAACTGAATATCAAACGTTGGAGCATGCATTAAGAGTCCAGATCCATACATTCATTAAATAGATTTAATATTTAATAGGTCAGTCCTCTTCTGTATAAACAAGCTTCTAGCTGTCACAAAAGACTTTAAGGTCTGAAAGGAAAGCAAAGAGTGTTGTTCGTCTCCTGTTACTTTTCATCCTCTCTGTAAACGTCTTTCATTAGGAGCTCTTATGTTAAGACTGCTGCATGCTGTCCTAAGTTTAAAAGGAAAGCTAAAGTGCACGCGTCACTAAACCTTCATTCGATGCAGCCGCCTCGGGTCATGTGACACGAAGCTCGGAGCACACAAATTAAAACGTAGTCGCAGATGTTTCAGATGAAATAATAGTGATCGATTTCTTCAGCACAGCAGAGGCGAGGAAAAATGTGTTTTTGTGGAAGACCAGAAATAATCACGCAGATTTATGGGGAAATTTCCCTTTAATAAACATACTAATTCTGTATATTTCCCTTCCTCTTCTCCTCCTCCTTCATTTCGCTGCTCCTTTTAGTGGTCACCACAGCAGCTCATCTGCCTCCATGTCACCCTATCCTTAAAATCCTCTGTCACACCAACCCTCTGTGTGTGCTCCGTCACATCCATTAATCTTCTCTGTGGTCTTCCTCTTTTCTTCCTGCTTGGCAGCCCCATATTCAACATCCTTTGTCCAATATTTGCCTAATTAAACTAAACTGGATATAAACAGTCCAGGACTCTCACTTAGTTTAGTGAGTGGAGGTTATTAACTTTGAAAGTGGGCTTATTTTTAAATGACTGTTTAGTTTTTTTTATTAACAGGACACAGATGCTGTTACTGCTTTTGTTACTAATGATCTTACGTAACGTTTCCTCCTCGTTCTCTCGTCTCTGCTCCTCTCACATCCCTCTTGGAGATAACCTCGTTTGTGAGAAGCAGGAGAACAAACAGCCACTCGCTGAGGAGTCCTCCTGCTGTTTAACCACTCAAAGCTTCACAAGTCAGCCTCTGTGTCTCTGATCACTTCTTAAGAAATGAGTATTACTTTATCTTCTTTTTAAGTAAGAAAATAAAGAAAATAGGACTTCTGAGATTGAAAATATCCTTCCTGAGTGGGTTCTGGCCAAGATAGAAAGCACCTCAGGCAGAACAGTACATATAAACACATGCACACAATGGTTTACACATAGAAGTATATTAAATAAATAAATAATGAAGTGTACGGACGTCAGGATTAAACATTTCTAAACTAAAGGCAAAATAAGCACTGTAGGTCAAACGGGGTCAATGATAGTCACGTATAACAGATGTGACTACCAGATGTGACTTCCTCCAAATGTACTATAATTCATCCTCAGCAGTTTGAAATCCAGCTTTTCAAACTTCTGTATAAACTGAGGTATTTTTAGTCTGTTTTAGGGATTTTTTTGTTCCACACTTTCTTCTTCCTCTTCCCAACCACACTGCCTACATTACCCTGAATGCAACTCAGGCACCAATGTGTATTCAGAGATTTGGGTGCGCTATTATGAAAAAGTACAGCCAACACAGAAGAGACAAAAGCTACAATTCATCTAGTGCCCACTTGAGACTGGATGCATGTGAGTCAATTCAAACAGACTCCTGTGGTCGGTTTTTACGGCAATTTGTAATGTTTGTATATTCTGAAGACAGATAATGTGGTCTGCTGTCAGGAACAGGGGGCCCTGAAATCTCTGCCTCATCTTTAGATGTGAAAGTGAGGTACTTGGTAGTTCATCCACCCTTACTGTTCATGGATGCAGCATGCTAACCAACTTTGTAGTGTTAGCTCATACTTAGAGGGTGTCCGTGCTGTAAGACTTTTCCTCAGTCTGTTGTAGCATAATCTGCATACATTTGTGCTGGGCCACCAGAAGATTATATCTACAGCAGCTGCTTGACTGTGAAAACCCATGCAATGAAGCTCCCGGCACACCGTTTATATGCTGATTTTAATGCCAAGGTAAGTTTGGAGCTCTGTAGTTATTGAGTCAGCAGACTGTTGGTGCGGTCCATTGTACCCTTTACGCAGTGTGTAACTTTATGCACTCTGCCACTTCATGATTGAGTTCCTAAAAGCTTACACTTTGTAGTAATACCAATTAGAGTTGATCGCTCCATCTAGGATGGAAGGACTTTCAGAAAATGACTTGTTGCAGTGGTTGTGTTTTATAAAACCTGTGCTCAGCAGCCACTGGGAGAAATCCTGGAAAATCGAAAGTATTGGCAGGCTTTGAGGTCCTGGTGGTTATGTCTTTTTTTAAATATCAGTCTGTGGATAATGCAGTGTCACCTGGAGTTGCTGTCTCCAAGCAGACATGAGAAGCAGCTGCAGAGGTCACATTTATCTGATACCACGTTTTTTCCATCATTCAAACTCATTTTAATCAGTCATTTACTCAAATGACATCACCACATGTGTGGACATAATTTCTTTAAAAAGAGGGTCTGATGTGTGTAATTGGGGTTCCCTTTAATACCAGTTCTCATTGTTTCAACTCAAAAATTTTAAAGGTTGAGGAGTCTTCAGGGTTTTAAAGAAACAGATACTAATACAGAGCTGCTGCTGCAGCTACAGCAGCCTAAATGTATTGGCCGAACAGTGTAGCTGTCATTAGTTGGATCAGCCAATATTCAAACATCCCACAGTACACTTACACAGCCTCCACTGATTACAGGTGGCACAGTGCAGATTTATGTCATCAACAATGCAAAAATTTGCATGGAGACTTGTTTTTGGTCATTGTTAGCGGGCTTCATATATAATCACAAAGCCACATTTCACTGATAGTAGCTTTTAATAGTTGCATTGAATCGAATCTATTGTCTATTGATTTTGATCGGCTGTTGAAAAGCTAGTAAATGTCCAGCTGCGTCTTCGAGTCTTGTCTCTTTTGTCGGTTCATCCGAGCTGGTCAGTGGGTTGGCTTGAAACGCAGCTCTCAGTGGGTCATTAATGATTTCCCCCTGGCCAGATATCTGAATGAGAAATCTGAGGAGGACATCCTGGCGTAGGGTTGAGTCCACAATGGTTTGTGGTATCTATATGCACGGTGAGCACAGATAGGGAGTTACATCTGACTGTGAAGGGCTGCAGCAGTTTTTTTGTGCTTGCTTTTTTCCACCCAGACTTTTAAAGTAAAAACACTACTTTATATTCCTTTTCTTCATTAAGTGTTATTTGCTGTCAAGAGCCTCGTGTAGCTGATTCAGACGTGAGCTCCGTGTCAGCTCCATCACACTTGTTTGAGGTGTCAGATATCAGCTTGCAGCTTTCAGCCCTTCTGCTCCTCCACCATGTAGTGACGCTACACACACCAGAACTGTTGAATTAACAGGAGAGAAGCTGTGTGTGTGAAGTCTGTAAAAAGAGTTTTTACCCCTCGTGCACACAAATGGATATAAATTAGAACAGACTCTTCAGAGAAAAATGGATTTTCACAGTAAAGGAGGGTTGAACATTTGTGGGAAAGTGAGGAGTGGGGCAGGGACTTTCTGGAGCTTAAATCCTGACCCCAAAAAAAGTTTTCCTCTGAAAACAGCAGGAGCTAGGCTTCATGGGAAATCGCAGTCAAGCTCTCAGTATAAACAGTTTTTTTTCCCCCTTCCATTTGCATCAAAGCCGAACTGCAAAACAGAGACTCTTCAACAGTAATGCACCCATAATATTCATTCATCTATATTGATCTGAAACTTCTGTTATGTTTAATTTAATCAAACATGTTGGTTGTAATGTGTTACTCAGAGATGCGTGTTACAGGCTTTCTTTCTTAAATATGATCTGCATATTTGACTTGGGAAAGATCTTACGTTGCCCATCCTTCTCATTTATCCAGGCTCGTGGCCCAACTTGATCACAGTAAACAGACTGGCCATGACCTTTGACCTTACTTGCTGTACTTTGACATGGAGCTATTTAGTAACATTTTCCCTTCACTTGTTATAATTTCAAATGCGCTTACATGGACAAAGTGATATGAGTAACTGAATAACCCTACCTCTGCGTAACCAGGTTAAAACTTTGCTGACATTTTTCATTTTATCTTGCAGTTAATTCACTGGTCCGACTAAAACATGCTGAACATCTCAATGCTTCGTGATGTTTAATTATTTGTTTATTCATTATATCTTAGAGAGTCAGAAGGCTGTGAGAGCTCCTTTTTAAATTTCATTTTATTTGAGAAGCTTAAATTTAGATATTAAAGAACTCCATGGGAAAATGGTGTGGATCAGGATCGCACCTCAAACTGCTGAGGCCTCTCAGATTTGGGGAATAGGATGATTTCTGCTCTTCCTCTGTCACAGTCATGGGTTTGTCTTGTAGTCTAATTCACAGCTTACAGTAAGGCTAAATAATGACTTTTCTAATCTAGAACAAAAAATTAAACAGCTGTAGAAAAAGCAAATTAAATCTGATAAAGCCGAACTGAAAATCAATATTTATTTTTCACTCTGAACACTCGACTGCTGCTGCAGTTTCTCTGCAGTGCGCTGCAGCCCATTCCTGCAAACCCTTTCTGCTTGACAATCACTGCCCCAACCGTCGCCCCAAAGGACGACAAAGGCTTCTGCTTATTTAGCACTTTTGATAGAATCCGCTTCATTCATCGACCACATCTACAGGAAATGTGCATGTCTGATCACCTGCAATGTTTTTTTTTCCTGATGTTGATAGTGCACACATACTTATGTGTTTCCACACTCTGTTGTCAACAAACATGGAGCTTTAATGATGGTTTAAGCAAGGATGAGTGTACCTTAAGCCTGCTGCTCTGCCTGCCTTCACTGTGGGGCTCACACATTTACGTCTCCATCTGTCGTGCACACGTACTCACATCTGCAGGACAAACATTACAGCCCTCATCTAATTTTAAAAAGTGATTGAGATCGTTTATTGGTGGCAGCTCTGCGATACTCATCGTGTCAGTGACAGAAAGCACAAAGACGCTGCAGTGACTCAGCTGCTTCCACCTGCAGATGAACTCTGCCTGGTAACAGAAGCTCGAGAATGTGACGGAGACTCGACGTCAAGCAGTGGCAGGCTGAAGGGACAGAAAACTGCCTCAGGAAAACACATTTATTTTAAATAAAGGTTTGTTAAAGATTAAGATAACTCTTTATTGTCATTGCACAGTCATACATAGTACAACGAAATTGGAAAAACTGTCCCATGTCGGCACTACGTACAACATAACACAGTAACTTAAGTAATAAAAAGAAGAGTTTATGTTTATTGCACATTATTATTGCACCTTGTTATTAATATTATTATTGTTGTTGTTACCCCCCCCCCAAAAAAGAGTGAAAAACAAGAATTTGAATAACAGAAAATAGCTGCTTATCTGGCAATTGATTCATCACTGACTTAACACTGACCATTCAAGTATAAAAAAAGGCACCTCAAGGAATTAAGCAGTGTTGTGTCCACACATAACAGACAACCTGGCAAAGAATCAATTTTAAACTGTATCTTTAGACACTTTGATACTAGCAGCCTGTGACAAAAACACACATTTGTTTCCATTTTTTTGTGTTGAATCAGGTCTTCTTGACCATGTCTACAGACCTGAAAGCATTTAGTTGGTGCCATGTGACTGGCTGATTAACATTTGTGTCTTGATGCCTGCTCGATCATCCAGTAATGAAATCCCAGAGAGCTGATTCTGTCCATCTGGACGTTGTGTTCTCAGTGGGAGTACAAAACCAGTTGTAACTAATGTAGTGACTGCTGAGTGTGTACCCACACAGAAATGTGATAAGGAAGGAGACACAGGAAACGAGACACAGCTGAACATGTTCAAGCAATCAAGGGAAGACACAGGAAGCAAAAATTAACCTACAAAAAAAGCAAACTACAAAGTAAGACAAAGGAGGCTAATCGTAGCCCTACCTGATATCGCTGCAAAATGTGTAATAGACACGCCGGTCCACAGTGTCCACTGGACACAATTTGCAGTGAGCTACAGTAACAGCAGAGAGAGCAATTTTATTTCACGCCAACATGAAAATAATCACAGGAGAATGTTTAAATGGACATTATTAACACATTTACACTCATACACATATTAGCCCCCTGGCTTAATCATTTCCGGCCCTGGAATTAACTTTATACATTTTTTTGTTCTCTACAGACTTTGTGGCTTTAAATATATTATCTCCCCCTGCTGTTAATGCAGTTTGTGCCTAGCCTCAGTACAAACCCCTGACAACAAGTGTGGGCAAGGAAACACCAAGGGACACAGGAGGGAGAGCAACGACAACAGTCTTACAGTACTAGACACCTGAGGCCTACAACCATGAAGCAATATTTAATGAAGTTAGGTAACTGTAGAATTAGTTCTGGGTTTTTATGATGTGAATGTGGGTCGTTTCTGACTGTGGTATATTGCCATGGTAACGTGTGGTGCTATAGAGCATTCCTGGAGGTTCCCTGAGAATTTGGTGCATGGTGAGTGGGGAGTGTTTCAAGTTTTTTAGTACCACTCAAAGTTTTTGTCTTTCCCCTATTGAGCAACAGTATTGAATATTCTTCTATGTAAGCATTTAAGCATTTTTCTGAAAGCAGTAATATGTGATCCAAAACAGAGCAGCTATTAGTACTTGTTGATCAACTTCACACATAGTTTAAGCCTTTGTTTGATTTTTCTCCTTACACCACCGAGGCTGCGGCTTAAAGAATAAAAACTAAAACTGTCTTTTAAACCTCAGTTTAAAAAAGCACTTGATAATAACCCATCGGATTATCCCATGTTTTAATGATAGAGTTGTTGGACTGACAGTCAGCGTTTTTGCCTGCTATCTTTGCTGGCTTCAGATAAGCTAAACTGTCTTAATATAGCTGCTTTTTGACAGCCTTTAGTGGACAAAGCACTTAAAGTGCACATGTGTTCATTCAGTGCTACTACATGCTGCTCTTTCTTTCATATCGCTGCTTTCTGTCACGTTATGTGTTTAACCTCTATATTGAAATAATAGTTTCATTTTCCTTTGTGAAATCAGCTGCTCTGCTGACAGCACAATTATCCATATTTGTGATGTTTTTTTGCCACACGCTGCCATCACCAGCCCTTTCATGTGAACGTGCAGGGGAAACCCTGGGTTAACACACCGAGCAGATTACTGGATTGCTGATCTTAGGGTGAGCAGCACCAGATAACAGAAATATACCCTAGGTATGCTGAACTCAGTTTGCAGTACAGGCCTCAGAAAACACAATGAACTAAATTAACCCCCCAGTAAAATATCGATAAAATACTAATACTATAAACTATTGAGGAGATTAGAGCAGTAATGTTAATCCTAAATAACAAAACAGAAAACTTGAACAGAAACTGAAACTTGAATAATTCTCTAAGTGTTCAAAACCACAACAAATTACACAAAAGCTCTTTTACTGGAATAAATAAAAAAACTGAGAACATGAAACCAAACAGAAAACACCCCCCCAAAAATACCACTACTGAACTCCAAAAATCCCAAACATACACAATAATTCTGTCAAACAAATGAAATTTGTGGAAGAATAAAACAGCAGAAAAGTAAAACATGAAGCGCGAGTGTTACAAAGTTTGAATAGTGCAGTTCTTTTGTAAGTAAATTACTTCACTAATTAATCGAAATGTTTTTAATATGTAACCTTAATAGCCGCCTTTAAAGTGCTGATGGAGTTCCAACTTATGGAGGCTTGTTTACGCCACTAAACTTATATACTTATTTTTTATATTTTTTTCCCATTTATAAGTCAAAATTTGGGGATATTATCTCAAAATTCTGGCTTACTCAGAAATTTGAATCAAAATTATTATTAGAGATCATAAAAATGTTTGACTTATGGATGAGGTGAGGTGGGGGGCTTCCACAATGAGGGGCTGGTCAGTGAGCAAGTGGTGACTGAACTTTCAAAATAGGAGCATGAGGGTTGTTTCCTTCGAAACGGATGAATAAAAAAATGCAAACCTGCTTCTGTTTCCTGCAGGAACAGTAATTTGTTAACACAAATATGTGCTGAAGGTAATTTGGTGTGTGGACTAACTGTGACTGATTCTGTCTGAAATAAACTTTTTGACTTATTATTTCAACCTTCTGAGAAAATTTCTCCAAATAATGAAATGAAATTGAAATTTGGAGTTACTGAGTCAAATTTTTGAGATGATGACCCGAAATTTTGAATTGGATGTCAAAACATTTTTTACACCTTTTAAATGTGCAATAAAGGGGAACTGCTTCCTCTCTTCACCTCACCCCATCCTTCATAAAACAAAGCTCTCCACTGCTCCTGTGAAGTGGTTGGTAAATCTAATAGTTCGAGAGGCGGTGGAAGAGTTTAATAGATGATGGATAAGAGGAAAATTTGATTTGCTCCTCCACAGCCTTTAAATGGATTGACGAGTGCAGGAAATCTGCCTCATGAAGTTTAAACAGAAGAAATGAGCTGCTGTGAGGAAGGCAGGGCCGCGGTGGGCGAAGCCTCTGCTGTCACAGGGTCCAGTCTGCTCCCAGAGGACGAGCGAGGAGAACAGGAAGTGGCTGATAAAGAAGTGTGACCCTCTCTGTGCACAGCTGCACTCAGAGAGGAAGCAGAGGAAGGGAGAGACACTGACGCTTGTGACAGCAAGGCCGTGAAGCCGGGCGAGCTTAGTGAGTCAAACATCAGAGCTGCTGACATGAGTCTGTCTTCGGACTGTCTAAACAACACGTTTGCTCCCTCGGGTGACATGTCAGCGAAGAACCAACGCAGCAGGCAGCCCAGAGTGTAAGTGCACCTATCAGTCTGTGTTTATAGATGATAACAATGATGTTTGAGCTGCAGAGAGCGAAACTGAACTGAACTAGCTTAGATGTAAGTCGTGCGCCGAGCTTATTCAAAAACTCTCATTTATTTCAAAGTACTACACAAGAGTAATATTCTCATTGTTCTGAGCACAGTGTGGACTTTTTGTTCTGCCTGTGTTTTTGTTGGTGTCATTTGACAGTGTTGCAGTTTTTAAAAACTTTATTTAACCTTATTTATTTTGACAAACCATTATTTTCCAAGCTGATGACTGTGTTTGAAGTATAAAACAAATCAAAACAGTTTAAAGCAGGATGTTTGTTTTGTTGGACTAACAGTTCAAAAGTGTAAACGACCATCGTGAAAAAACTCAAAATCTTCATTTTTGCTTTATAGATCATTTAATACAATAATTAAATAATTAGATTAATTAATGGGAACAGATTAATCAGAATGCGTTTGCTTAATTCTGTCAAAAATTGGATTAACAATAAAAATATAATTGAGTTTGTGGCTACTTTTCTCCTAAAAAATAACCTGTAACTAGTGATTATTTTCACTATGGATTTATTTACAGGTAATATATTAGTGTCAATTAATAGATTATAAAGGCAGTAAATTAAGCCCAAAGAGAAAGTGTGGCAGTTGGTTCAGCAGTGTCTTTCACTTTCGCTGTGCTGACATGAAAAGCAGCACTAAGTGTATTCTGATATGCACAAACTACGTTCCTTGTATATAATCTGACCAACAGTCTTAAGGTTGGTCAACCACTTGAGGGTGATGCAGTAACTAAAATTAACTCATTTCTCTTAAATTATCTCTCACTTCTCCAAAGTGCTGGCACATGTCAGTCCTCTGTGTCGTTCACACTTCCGTCTCTCTGGATGCAAAAGCCCCTGAACTTCCTGACTTCCCTCTTTTACAAGTGCCACCATGACTCAAACGCTGCTGTCCCACATGTGACTGACACCGCAGGTTCAACGCCGTTTTTTTTTCAATTTATTTATTTTTTAAAATTTAGCGGATAGACATGCTTACGTCACCACCCTCAAATAAAGTTGTCTGATTTTTGTGAGTCACGTACTAGATGAGAATGCAGTTTCTGGGCTCAGCACATTTATTTATTTTATGGCTGTTTGTGTCTCAGAAGATAATGTGAGCATTATCCAGAACAACCAGGCACTCCGAGACGACACTCAGAGCTCTCTCATTAACAACCGAGATGAAGGTGGGATGCATCAGAGCCCTAAAAAGCTGGTTATTTGCTTTTAAACAGGCAAACTGGGAAAAGAAAGTCGGTTTTGACAGTTTTATATTTAATTTTATGATTAGTTTTTCTCTGTGAAATAATGAACTATTTAACTTACTCCGATTCTCTGTTCTTTTAGTCTGTTTTCATATTTTTAACCATGCTTGCTTCTCTAGCCAAGACGTTTGGTGATGCAACTTCTTTTTTGTCATGTTTGCACAGTTTTTCTTCCAATATTTACTCAAACTGTATTGACTTCCTCTTTTAAGGAAATAGAAAGTCACGACTTGTTTCCTCTTTTACGACCTTGAGACTATCACAGGAAGCTCTTCGGTGTTATTGTCGTATTTCTGCAGGGTATTGGACAACATTTAACAGTTCCCGTGTTGTTCCATGAGCACAATTGTAACTTTTGAAAATCTAGAAAACATAATTTGAGTCTCTTTCCTCTGCCTGCACCTCATATCTGGAGTTCATGCCTGCTGATAATATTTGCAGTGGGGAGGAAAAAGTCATCCTCTGTGACGGGCGCATTTTTATTAATCGCCTTTTTCCCAGCTCTAACCTTTGGCACTCGCTCCTGTGCTTTAATCACACTTTTAAAAATTCAATTTTGTTCTGTTTGGAAGAGATGGAGTCCAGACTTAAACCCTGAATGGGATTAAAAAAGATGAAGAATATTAAAGCCCACATTTTGTCACTGTTTAGTGAGTCCTGCCAGTTTCAAATCTGACCTTGATCATTTTACCGGGACAAAAAATAAGCTCACAAGAATATAGAACATGATTGTGTTCAGAACGGCCCATTAATAGTTCAAAACCTCACACTTCAAATATTTTAGCAGTCGTTAACAGGAGTGTAAAAAATAGGGCCCAAACTAAAGTTTACTTAAAGTTTAGGGCAGTAGCATCATTGTTTTGTTTTTTACTCCCAACAAAAATAATTTTCTTTCAACTTTCAACTCTCACTTGGCCGTCCACACCCACCGGTGATGCCTTACCCACATTATTGTCTCTTGGGGAGAAAATAAAACTGCTATGAGACGCAGTAGAGGACTGTTTTGGTTCACGCATGTGACACCAAACCAGGAACACTGATATAATCATGTGATTAATAAGTTCAAAAACAGAAACTATGAAAATTCCTTCACCGATACGTTCATGAAAGCAACCTTTTTTTTGTATTCACTAGTTTCTTTCTTTTTTATATCATTTTATTTTCATTAAACAAACAAAAACACACAACTGAAACGATAAAGTACACATGAGACAAACATGTAAATCCTTTCAAATGAAGTGTGCATGTGCTGTT
The DNA here is from genome assembly GCA_015108175.1 of Pelvicachromis taeniatus. Classification (NCBI taxonomy): domain Eukaryota; kingdom Metazoa; phylum Chordata; class Actinopteri; order Cichliformes; family Cichlidae; genus Pelvicachromis; species Pelvicachromis taeniatus. Next base: position 8,074 of record VURO01045294.1, on the reverse strand, counting down.
AACTCCATGTTTGTGTACACTTGTTTGAGTGTCATAGTGTATTCTTGAGAGTCAAGAAGGACAAATTTCAGGTTCAGTAAAGTGGAGCAGCATCAGTAACTGGGTTGATTCTGTCTCAGGCAGTTCATCAAATTTAAAATATTCCAGGGGAAAGATACACTTTCGATAAGGAATTATGCAAAATTTCAGGTCCTAATATTGTTTTCTAAATAATATATTGAGGGTTTTTTATTATTAGTATTATAATTAATATAGTTATATGTTCTTTGAAATGGTCTGAATTGGGTGAATCGTTTTACAGGCATTAAAGTTTGAACACAGAAAAACACATTTTCATTCAACTTCAGTGTGATACTTTCATGTACCAAATCTAAATCTGCTTATGTTTAAGGCTGATTAAATGAGAGAGAGTATCATCATTATATGAGAAGCTGTAAACAAAACATCAGTCGCCTACATGCAAATTTGTGGTTTGTGCAGGCCTCCAAATCTGCAAACATTCAAATATGTTCTGTGCAACAAGCCTGAGAGTCCACATTCATAGAGCCATGGTACCAGATATTTACCCTAAAAGATTAGAAGCGGAGAACTAGCTGACGTAGTTTTCTACATGAACAAAGTCCTTCAAATGTGGTACAAGTGGTACCTCAGTTAAAGCAATGCTAAAAATATTAATGATATTTTCCTTAAATCCATAGCATAAATCGTCTTTTTCACATTGGTCCATGAAGTTGTTGATAATTCAATAAAATAGTCCGGTGTGTGACTCACCTGTCCAACCTTATAACCTCACACTTTGAGCTCATAGCATTAGTTCTCATGATTAATGCTAACAGTAAGTGTCCGGTTAAAGCTTTTTCAGTGAGGCACTGTTATAACCACTGAACAATTCACTGGTTTCATTTCATGTGTTAGTGTTTAAGCTCAGAGTTGGTCTGTAAAAGAGACCTGCTAATGAATGAGAGCTGCTAAACAGTTCTCCCAAAGCTCACAGAAACCTTTTATAATCTCCGCCGATGGAACAAGTGAGACGGCCAGCGAGCCGACTGCGCTGACAATCGGTCAGTCTGCGTGGCTTAGCAGTCACAAAGGAAACTGCTGCCGTGCACTCCATTCACTCACAGTCTGCCAGAGCTCCTGTTTACCAGCTGAATCGACCGCCGTGCCTGGAATAAAGAGTCTCTCCCACGAGCTGAAACACTTGTTCAGCAGAGTTGAGCCTCATGAGGATGTCATTATATTTACTGTTTACAATGCACAGCCCTCTTTCCTTGGCTGGTTCTGGATTCCTTAAGAGTAGCGTGAGTGTGGATGCTGCTGAATCTGCCAAGGTCAGGGGAGCGGGGTGAAGCCTGATTGGCTGCGCTGATTTCCGGGTACCACCCAATAGAGTGAGACTGAGGGTGAGCAGAAGGTGATGAGGTAATGCCTGGTTTATTATACGAGAGGGTGACATCATCTCTATGGCTTTTTGTGTTGCTGTGGAAAAGGAGGAAAGGGGGATCCAGGCAGGGGGAGGGTGATGAAGAGGGGCCACGTGGGAATGGGCCTGATGAATGTGTCTGTGCTGTGTGTTAATGTGTAGAGGTTGAGTCCAGCTCAGACAAAAAAACTCCTCATAGTCAGATTTTTAATCACATGATGCTTTTATGTCACTGACATGTTGGACATCCTCCTTTCCTTCCTGGGAAAATATCAGAAGTGGAAATTTGGCTCCAGACCAGCAATCCTAATCTATTTATGTCTCCTTTGAGGGGCGTCCCCCAGACAGTCGTTTCCTCGGCTTGAGTTTCACCCATGTGTGTGTGCATGTATGTGCGTGTGTGCTCCTTTCTCTTTTGCCCGAGGTTGATTTCCGCCTGTCCTGCACAAACAGTAACAACAGCCGAGCACTCACTCTGGGGTTTTTGCGCAGTAGGCAAATTTGTTTCTATCACCGTCTAATTTCATACACGTTTGATGTCCGTTGTCTAATTATTCCAGATTTTTCTGGACGGACGGGCAGACCTGTTTATTGGCTTATTGATCAGAGGTACTCTCAGCGTTTCTCTCTCTCTCTTCAGCTGTCTTTGCAGATGGAAGGAAGATGGATGTCCTGAGCTTGACTCGGACGATGGAAGATTTAATAATTGATGAAGAGATGCTCGCTTGCGGTGGTGAGCGCGTGCGTGTATGGGAGATGCGGCGGCTCCTCGTAAATCTTTCAGCCTCGCATCTAATCTAGCACACATACTGTTTCCTCTTGAGCCCTCCTGCTTCCTGTAGCCACCTCAGCCTTCACCTCATTTAATGACCTGTGTGGTTATATTCACACACCCACACACAAAGACACATCACAAAATGCTGACCAGGGCCGGGTGGGCGGCGGTGTTTGTGTGGGAGACTCGTTTTTTGGTTTTACTTCACTGCGAGGCGTTAGAGTCATCAGAGAATAAAATCGAAGGTTTTCATGTACTAGCAAGTGAGGTGATAGTACTTGCATATATTTAGAATATGTAATATGGGACTTTATTGGTGTATATTTTAGTCTAGCAAAAATACTGGCAACATTTCCAAAACTGTGCCGTTACAGCTTCACAAACGCAACCCTTTGTTTCTTATCTCACATTGTATTCGGTGATGCTGAGCTGAGAAGATTGGTTCAGTATGTCAGCCTAGTCTATGGGCAGTAAAATGGCATTTTATATACTAATTTAAATTAAGTCTTAAAAATCATGAGGTTACTTGTTACTTTAAACCTGATGTGTACTGTGATTACATGTGGCAGAAAATAATTGTAATCTTGGTTCCTTTTGTATTTGCTACAGCGCAGATTTATCTTTACAATCACAAAGCTCTGCATGTCAGTTCACCCTCACCATGACAGCTGAAATAATGTGGACATTTATCCCCAATAAATTATTCATTGTCTGTCTGCACATCTGCTGTGTATCCCTGATTGACACAAACCTGTAGAAGTGCAGGAAATTCTTCTCGCTATTGAATGAGCTTGTCTTTTTTTCTGTAGAGATTAATTTCTTTCTTAAGCATGAGAAATGTTAACATTTTCCAGAGCCCATGTTAATGTCTTTGAATGTCCTGCTTAGAAGTCCAGAACCTAGAGATAATCCTTTTTTTAAATTTTGCTGCGAAACGAGCAACGTATTCTCACAACCTGTAAACACTAAATATTTTTTCATAAAGAGCATTTTCCTCAACAAGCAACTTAAACAAGAGATCAATCTGAATATTTGACAGGAAAACTAATTAAAATAAACTAATTTAACTAATTTACTAACTAATCATTGCAATAAAAAACTCCCAATTTAGACACAGACATAGACTTAATTTAATCCAACGCTGGGGAGATTCACTTCACCGCACAAGAAAACAATGAAAAATAGAACCACTGATCTGTTTTTAGTTTAATCACTGCTAATTACTTTCAAATTTCATGTGAAATTGATATTTTCATTTCCATATAACTGAAAATATGAAATGTAGTTTGATCAACTTAATCGTTCTACTTTTACTTTAAAGCCACATAAATAAATACAATGTAGTGTGTTTGCATGTTGAAATGTACCGTGTGTCATTTCAGAGGAGATGTGTTCGGTCACGTGCTTGTCGTCTAGTCTCATTCATTGCGTTTACATTTCCAGTTGAGTGTGTCAGAAGATATATTTCTCTCCATTCATTCATACCAGCTGGAAAAACTAATCACGTTAGGTATCGACCCAGGTCATGCTGTCACTGTGATGAAGAGATGAAGAGTCATTCACAAACATATGACATCACAGAGCTGCCCAATGAGATCATCTGATGCATCACTGATAGCGTTTCAGCACATTTGGCAGCTTGTTAGTCCTGCATGCACATTTGGGGATATGTCGCGTATCAGAATGGGAAAATTTGATATAAATGCACTGATTTAAGCTTTTTCTTTATTTAGCCAGTTTGTCCATTAAATTAAAAAATGCAAAAGAAACAGTCATCTCAAATCAAATGTTGTACTTTTATGTTCTTGGATATTTCATAAAAACCATAAAATGTCCATCCTTTTTTTTTTTCTTTTTAACCAAACCAGCCAATTATTTCTATTAATGTAGCTCAGTACTGCAATGTTAAACAACGTTATAAGAGACATTTGTCAAATTGTGTTTTTAATCCAGTGAAGGTTCGTGTTTGTTGAGCTTGACTTAAACCTTAGAAAACTTACAAAATAAAGACATAAAATAATACATTTATTCTGACATTTCAATATTAAGACTGTTCTCTGACCAGAAAGAAGTGGTCAGGGTTAACCTGTCATAGACCTGGACACAGCTTTCAGATCTGAAAAAATTAGACTTAAACCTGCATTCTTCATAATGGGCAGCAGGGGGCGAGTCATCTGCCTGTCTGCCCATATTCACTCACCGTCCACATTAGGTACACCTTGCTAGGACTGATCTAGACTCCTTTTTCCTTCAGAGCTTCCTTAATTATTAATGCCAACAAGGTTCTGGAAACATTCCCCAGAGATTTTTGTTTGTACTGACATGATACCATCACACAGTTCTGTGTACAGTGAACTCATTGTCATGTTCAAGAAATAAGTTTGAGATGATTTGAGCTTTAAGACATGGTGTTATCATGCTGGAAGCAGCCATCAGAAGATGGCCTGTGATCACAGAGTCTGGACATGGTAGGCTGTGGCATTTAAATGATGCTCATTTGGTACCAAGAGACCCAAAGTATGCCAAGGATATATCCCCGACATCATCACACTGTCACCACCATCCTGAATTATTTATACAAGTCAGCTCCATGGTTTCCTGTTGTTTACACTAAATTCTGACCCTACCATCTGAAAGCAGCAGAAACTCATCATCTTGTGTTGTACAACTTTTGATGAACTCATACGAATTGTAGCTCCGTTTCTTGTTAGCTGACAGGAGTGGCACCCAGGGTGGTCTTCTGCTGCTAAAGATATAAGATTTTCTCTGAGCACAAATTCCTCAACAGACACCGAGTAACATGTAACATGTGACAGCACTCGGATAGAGAGCACATGTTTGTGGAGAAAGGTGAGGTGAGAGGCAGGGTAAAAACAAAAGCCTCCTTTTGACCTGGAAAAGGAATTTATTCCTCTCTCAGACACTTTCAGCTAATTCCACCAGGGATCCGAGCAGGGAGGGGGCAGTTGCAGATTTACTCACTCCCCTCCTTTAATCTCAGCTCTTCAATCATTGGTTGCTTCCTCCCCTCTGAGATCCAGCTGGCATTCATGGTGTCTCAAATCTGCTCTGCCCCCTCTCACTGGTCCATGGGAGTTAGTTATGACTGTGCAGCCTGCATGCGCATTTCTTTACCCCTACTCCTTCTCTAGTGTTTGTCAGGTTATTGTAACTCAGATTAGGTGAACCATCAGTACTGCTTGTATTGCAATAAAATATATATTATTTTATTTTAATTTTTTCCCCTACAGTGAGGAGTTGTCAGAGCTCAGCAGCGTATGAGAAACTGTTAGATTTTTGGAGCATCGTAACAGAACGGGCTGAGGCTCTAACTGAGTCTTTCACACTGATAATCCTCTTACATGTCAATGCCACCACACACCCAAACACAATCACACAAAAACACCAAAAGGCAGCCAACAAACACACATTAACACACTAACCGGAATAGACACTAAAGACATTCATTTTTATTGTGGTGGAGCTTTTTAAGATTCTTGTGCTGAAGGCAGAAATTTTGCGATCTCCTCCTGGGAGGCACTAATGTATTCACTCATATCTTTAATTCTACCCCTCCCAGAACTACATGCAAATTTCAGAAAGTAGCAGAACCTCTGAGCGCTATAACGACTTCTACACCCTCATGCGTCCTGCCCAGGTATGAGTTTACCTCAACAGGGGCACTCAGGATGTGTACGTGTGAAGTGATAGACAGTTATTGAGGGGCAGAGAGCCAAGACAGCCGAGTAGCTCCTGGCTCGGCACTGCGGACGTCTTCCGAAAGCCTTGACCCACTTCCAAGTCTCCTCCTCCCCCCTGCTCACCCAAACACGCTGCATACTGAAGCAGCTCTGCCACAATCTGCTGAGCTGCAGTGAAGCTCTGCATGCAGACACTGGGGAGACTGAGTGTGTCTGATTTAAAAAATAAATTGCATGTGTGTCAGTATGTGGTGCAAGGTCATATGTTTGTGCACACTGCGTGTGGCTCACACAAGGTGAAAGGCCTCGGGCAAAGTCAGAGAATGTTGCTGCTTCTGCTGAATATATTAATGAGTCTCTCAGTTTTTACTGTAGCAAACCAAGAGAGGTATTCAGCAAAGTGAGTAAGAATGCTCTTAGTGCAGCAAAGGGGAAAAAAAAGGGAGGGGATGCAGAGGCTGCACCACATTTCAGCCCTCTCCAGAAAATCCCAGGGCCTTTCATTTTATGGGGGGGTAGTGGGGTGGGGGGATGAAACAACTTCCTTTTTTTATTGTTGTGTTTTGCAACCCAGAATTCAAACACCTAGATAGTTCATTTAAAAAAAAGAAATTAACAAATCTACACAAGTAAGAAGAGACAACCAGGAAATTGGAGACGTCCTTTTCCCCAACCACCGCCCAAACCACATGCCACCAAAGTCCTACAGTACATCCTGCAGATGGTGTGTAGCTCTTTCGAGATGTGCCAGGTCAGACCCCATGGGATAAGGTCCAGCAACAAGGTGCTCGCCCAGCCTTAGTAACCCTGTCCCGGTCAGAATAAGTGGTGCTTGCTTTTTCCTTCTTTCATAGTAGTTGCTCTTACTCTGGCCCCTCACCTAGGATCAACTTGTGTTATTCTGGCCCGGGGATAAAGTCAATTATTATGCTCCAGCCTCTGAATCCATAATACTTTTAGAACAAGCAGCCCTTGTTTTAAGCTGTCCTGAGCAGAGATGAGCCCAGACAGCCAGCTGATGGGAGGCAAGTTCCACTGGGAAGGACCAGAGACGCTCACTTAGTCATGGATGCTAGACGCACAGATTTAGACAGATTACAAACAAGCACTCACAGTCTGCAAGCACGTAAGCAGTGTACTACCTCACCAATGCATGATCATATGCACGAGGGATTAGCACACATTTTGATTTATGGAGACACGCAGGGCTATTGTGCCTACAGCTTTCACAATGTCATACAGTGTGGAGAAAAAGAGCGATTGTTTTGTAATAAGCAGGAAATTCAGGAGAACTCAACCTGATTTTATGGACATTTTTTTCCCAGTTGTGTGTTCAACAAAAGCCTGACTCATGAGAGATTATCATACTGTTCCCATAGAAATACTTTTCTTATCTGCCATCATTTACCAGGAAAACACCTGGACTTATTTTGAATGTCACACCCACATATGTATCAGTCTGTGCTATTTGCATTATAGGTGAACTTGGAAGCTGTGTGTCTTGTATCTGTCTCATTGTCTGTCACCATACGAACAACCTTTTGTCTGTTGCCGTCTCATCTGCCTTCTGTCTGTCATCATCTGATGTCTATCAGGGTGACTGACTGGTTTTGCGATTAAACTTGCTCTAGAGATAAGGATCTTTTTTTGGGCTCACTATCAGACCGTCTCCTTAGTAACAGGTGTAGATTCAGGCTCAGAAACCATACAACAACACTGGTTTATTTTCAGACAATCAAGGGGAGCATCCTGATGATGCAGTGTGTGTTTTTTTTGTTTTTTATTTTATTTTTAATGTTTTTTGAATTAATGTAAATAAAATAAATACATTTAAAGTTATGTAGGCTAAAGAAATTTTGCATGTTGTCTGGATGAAGCATGTATTCTTGTGAAATCTGTATATACACTGATGGTGTCTTTCCAGGTGTACAAGCTGCATGTTGCACAGGGACTAAAACACCCTCGTACCATCAGAGACACAAGCTTTTGAACTGAGTGCTGATAACAGCTGTGTTTCTGGATCGTGTTCTTCTTTGCATCATAGAACTTTAACCTGCAATTGCTTGTGGCACGGTGAAATGTACTCACAGATGATGACTCCTGGAAGTATTCCTGAGTCCATCCAGTGATTTCCAGAGAGAGTCCTCTTTACCCACTGAGGTTAATTATGGAGTT